>JAVTVY010033720.1:0-150015 GCA_036873755.1 Hanleya hanleyi | reverse complement strand
CAGGTGATTTTGATGTAAATAGGCATTGAAAAAATCCCCAGATATGTGACACTTCTCGATTACATCCTGAAATGCAAATGAAAAGCATAATTATGAACAGCAGATTACTGAGGATTTCTTTAGAGTGGGGTCATATCCAAATGCTTTATCAGAGGCCTTGAAACGTTGTGCAATACAAAGAAACATGATGTAGCACCTCAAAGATACATTGACTGGATCCTCAGCCTTAAAAACATTGTTAGTTTTTGAAAACATACATATGGTTGAATATCAAACATTTATAAACAATGTTTCTATTTGTTACCAAATCAAACCTGTTTCAATTCATGCCATTCAATCTCCGTCAGGAAGATGATACAACGTAGAAAAACGGAAGTTAAAACTAAAAGTTAGCTCCCCTAGCGGAGAGTTGTCCGCCCCTAGGAGAACTCTCCCATCCCACTCCAGCAGGATTACTATAAAGGCTCTGCATCAGCCATTACTCACCCTCTATTCTCATTATAATTACCGAGACCTGTAGTGTTTACGGCCGGCATGAGGGGACGGAGGGAGGGACCATTAAATTGAAACAGGTTTGATTTGGTAACAAATAGAAACATTGTTTATAAATGTTTGATATTTGTAGCCCAAATCTTAAACCTGTTTCAATTCATGCCACAGTACCAACATATGGAGGCGGGAATCCCGGCCTTGTGGTAACTCCCCTAGTAGACTAGTAATCGCTGGAATGACACAAACATGGGTATACATATGAGACATTATTACTGATCAAGTTAACCCTGGCCTCAGACTCATAGGGTAATTGAAGGAATTGATACAGTTTTACTTATCTGAGTGTCTCCATCCATGTAATTGTGCTTGTGATGTGGTTCACATTTCCACCAAGTCGCAGGAACCCGGGCATCCAAGGCAACAAGAAGGTCCTCTTGGTAGAACTCTGTATGACTAGGGTTTGTCGGCCATTGCATACAGGGAGATCCTTGGTCCAACCATAAGTCAGGGGGGACGTACGCAACCCATCCTTGGAAGGCACCAAGTCCACACCACTCTCAGACCGCAAGCTTCTTGAGAACAACTCACCATATCTAGGAGTGATGAATTTAGATGCGTTGGAATTGCAGCTTGCTCCCTGGGTGAGCCGCGCTCTGTTCAACTCTGTACTTACTTCACTACTGTTGACACTAGGCCTGGAGCGGGTGTTCTTGTGAGTTGAGGCACAGGTGACCCAGCTGAGACATCTAGAAGGAAGTCAGTTTCTGAAGAACAGAAGCAAATTTCAGTTAGGAGTAAACCCTATCCTAGTGTTAGGCCTTCATTGGTGATTATAGAATCCACGGCCGGTCAACTGACTTATTTCTGCCTTCTGAGATGCCTCTTATCATATAATATATGTAATAATAATAATATGACTGAGATGAGATGAGATGAGATGATACAGCAAGATGGCTGTCTTGCTGCGATGGTGACCATTTTGCCGCCCCCCCCCTCTTTTCTGAAATTACTCACAACGTGCTGGGTAGCCACAGTGGCCCAAGCGTGGTCACACTATTGATTGCACTGTCATATCCCTCAGACAGATATAGGTGAACGTGGAGTTAATTGTTCAGGCACAAGACAGGACAATGTCATGAAGGGGTCAGTTCTTCCATACATGCCATGACGCAGCTATGGCACGAATCACATTAGAAGAAGCAGAAGATAGTAGTGGGGCGTCAATGGTATATCTACCTTCTGCCAATTGATAAGACTATTTTATGGTCTTCTTCAACTACGCGGCTTTTTTTAAATGTCAAGCCTTGCTGATAGGCGAAGGAACAGAATAACCGTAGCCGAGAGCCGCGAACGGATCGGCACGAGTAAGATAGTGGCGGATGGCTCGAACAGGACATAGCAGAAGATCGTCCTCGAGTCATTTTGGCGATAAATTAGGAATGGGCCGAAAAGAAATGCAGGACCGATCCGCTGTCCAGGACATAGAAGATCTTTCAAGAGCATGAAGTATAGACAGTCTGGACGCCAAAGCAAACGCCGCCACGACGGCCGTCTTATAAAACACAGTTTTTATAGACACGGACTCTAAGGGTTCAAAAGGTGGTATAATCAGAGCACACAGAACCACACCGATATCCCATTTCGGTAACAGTTGGCGAGTACAACGCGACTGTAATGCGAAGGCGTGAATAAGAGCAGAGATATTATCGTTAAGGCTAATGTCGGAACCCAAGGTAAGACGTAACACCCTATTCAATTCATGCCAGAGCAGATCGACAGCCTTCCATGGTGCTAATATGAAACTCCCTATCCTGGTGAAGGTGAAGGATGAAGTCAATTACGAGGGAAATAGAGTCGGGAACGATCACGTCCTCGGCACCAGGACAAATATAGGAACGTAGTGAGTAAGATCCTACATATAATAAACAACCTTAAGGTTGACAACAGAACCATAATGTCAAAGTCTAACCATTGGTGTAACGGTTAATATAGGAATAAAGTACTTGATGGAGAAAGTCGGAAAAACTGTGCCACAAGTACACCACGAAGACATTGTGTTGATCAAGCACAATCCTAAGGTAAATGGATCTCAACATAATGTAAGTGTGATAAAGTCAACATGGTTCTGTGTTAACACTGTGCTGAATTCAATTAAAGGCGACTAGTCCGTCATTCACAATCCCACCGTCGTCCTCAGAGAATATCCATGTCCATAATCCAAAGACCTATTCCATATAACAGTATTTAACCAAATACTGCTGATTCCAATACAATTTTGATATTCTGAACTCCAGAACTGGAAACAGCAAGGTCTGGACAGAACTCTCTTCGTAGAGTAAAGACGAACCTAAGTAAATCACATTGTGAAAAACCCGAGAGGAATTGATACAAGTGGAAAGTTGACGCCAAACGAACGGACTTCTCCTCCCACCGACGATCGACGATGGAGAATCAAAGGAAGTGCCGATGAATGGATATAAAATATGCAACTCGCAAATGAAGAAATGACGTGACAAACGGCGTTATGGCGTACCGGAAACGTCTAACCGATGTAATAGAATGACGCACAGGCGTATGAGAGACACATGACGGTGTAATGAACATGTCGTCAAGGTGTAATAGGAAAGCGTAATGTGAAAAATGCGAGAAACGTTGTATATGATAAACAACGTAGTGATTTCCTCATTCACAACAACTTAATGTATATACATGCTCATCATAGAGCAGGATACAACTTATAAAAGCACACGACGTAACAGAAGGGCGTTGCAAACAGTAACCCCGAAGTCGATTATAATAATTTTCCTTCTCTTTAAACGCAGTAGAGATGAACATATTAAATGTTTGTAGCATTAATCACCAAATGTAAGCTCAATGAGATAAATGGGATTATGGATCTTTGTGTCAGTGAACATGAATAATGTATCAATGAACATGGTTACATTATGACCTCTCCCGATGTAATTTGTCTCCTGTACATGAGATTCAGTACTGGAGTTTTATATGGAGAGAATATAAAACATTTACAACAATGTTACTATTAATAACCAAATAGTCACACAACCGACATCCAGAACAAAGATTTTCCAGGTAACCAAGAAAGATCCTTAAAGAATTTTAAATTCCCGAAGAGAGGAAATACATTTAAGTCTCTCGCCGGCAGGAAAGTGAGGTTATTCAAAAATTTATAATTTGAAATGACCTAGCACGAACAATTTGTCGAGAAGAACAGTAGGAACATTACTAAAAAAGCAGTTTGATGCTCTAGTAGACTGTACCGGTAATACATACCTGGTAGAAAGAAACCATAGAAGACTTCAAGACTCACGTGTCACTAGGCTTGATCCTTGGCCGGCCAATACCTTCCCACTCACGCTAGTAATTTTAAATTTTCTCATATGGAAGAAATTAAAATTAGTGCATAACTCCATCTGAATTATAAGCGTAATACAGTATACAGATGGAACCAACATGGTGTGAAATAAAACAAGCAATGTAATAATCAGACAATTGTGTTTCAAGAAAATCACACTTTCACATAGTGGGTGAATAGGTTTACTCACTCACGTAAACCAGCATAAGTGGGTGAATAGGTTTACTCACTCACGTAAACCAGCACGTGATCTCATTGTTGTTCGACACACCCTTAATTACATAAAGAGATCAGTAAAGAAGCTCATTAAGATGCGACACAGGGTCGAAGTAAATAGGGTTGAGTTGTGGTTACGTAACACAAACGCAACAATCATGCTTCATATTCAAGTCAGTATGAAAGACATAAAACCTCTGTCAGGACTCTCTTGAATACAGGATATCAAATATCCCGAAATAATACTTGATATAACAAGAGATTACATTTTGGTAGGACCAAGGTGAACCAACCAAAACTGCAAGTCCGAACAGACACAACAACAACAACATGAAAATTTGACGGCTGCAAAATAAAGTATCAGATCTCTCCGGCGGGAAGAAACGAAAAACCCCCGCCGATGAGGATACTATTTACAACCCTACTTGAGATATACACAAACTCAATGCATAAAATTCATGAATCAACGAAACCAAACCTGATCGTTTATTGTAGAGATCACCATCGGCCTTCAAATCTCAGCACTAAAAGGCAGACTTACAGAAATGCCGGGAACTAAGTACGAATCTGTCACCAATTGAGCAATAAAAACGAGGTCGCGAGAGCCCGTAAGAACCCACACCAAACACAGCGGGTCGAACTCATTGTTCGTGAGAAGACGTGATATTGAATACACATTGTCTCCATCACGCCGGACTGTGTTATCAGATAAGCCCGAGATTAATATTGACTTTAGAAAATATATCGGTAATAATTTCAAGATATAAGAATTTTGAAAACTCCGACAAGAGCCAATTTATTTCGCGACGTACGTCCGAAGACAATAAACACATGGCAGATGGAAAAACAGACCATGTGAAGTCTACAAATTTGCCCAAACAAAATTTTGACAAGACAGAAATGTGAAAGAAAAACTATCCCCAAAATATTAATTTAATCACCATCGAACCATTGACAAAAATGACATAGGTGAGACAACATACGGCGAGGAAGTATTCCTTCG
This sequence comes from Hanleya hanleyi, assembly GCA_036873755.1. Classification (NCBI taxonomy): domain Eukaryota; kingdom Metazoa; phylum Mollusca; class Polyplacophora; order Lepidopleurida; family Hanleyidae; genus Hanleya; species Hanleya hanleyi. The sequence goes on along the minus strand of JAVTVY010033720.1, from coordinate 144,931 downwards.
TCTGACATTTAATACGAGGATTATTCGAAGTAGACGGCATATCCGGCAGCAACGCTAAAAGCGCATCCAAATTATCCGAAAAACCATCATTGACGTATGTTCCTAACTTTACACTGAAGAAAAAGGAATCACAGATGAACTCGACGAGACCGGTGTAGGAAAACGTCGAGTCGAAGTACGAGAACGGCATACCGGAGAACGGGAGGGCCGAAAAATAAACTAGAATTCCCGGTCTAATTCTCACCGATTTCGTAAGCAGTATGCACTATTTTAATAAGCAATAATCGTCGACAGATTGGATATTTAACGATGGAAATTGATTGAAATATCAAACATTTATAAACAATGTTTCTATCTGTTACCAAATCAACCTGTCTCAATCCACCATTATATCAGTTTGACCTCATACCTGATAATAGTCTAGTTGAGAATATTTGATGAGATGAAAATAATGGTTTGTCTTTTAGATCATCACTTGTGACCATCCTCGTCAATGTGAATACTTTCAGTATATTTCCAATACAAATTAAACATTTATAAATAATGTTTCTATTTGTCACCCCAACTCAATCCTAATTGAAGTCCCGTAACATGTCATTTCGCTATTATAGAATCGCTGATTCATCGATAAACGAAACCGCAAGAGCAATTTCGACACTCAATGGTAGGTCTGAATAACCCACCATAAACGAGAAACGAATTTAGAACTGCGAACAGACAAGACACGTTTATTCCGTTTAGGTAACGGAGTGTGAAAACAAAAAGACAAAGGAGAGGTCGAGCATGATATGCGAACCCACTGCATTTCATTGTCCGACGAGAACAATGGATTGCTAAGGCACGACAGGTTAGAGAAGTCTTTGTCGAAATAGACAAAGGAACCGGTTTGACTGCATACATAGCCAAACCTAGACATGTAGGCTGTCTAAATTCTGTGATTTAATCAGACGTAGAACCGTCCCGCCAGCATATTTATAGAGGCGGGCGAGTTCTAATTACTAAGCCATGGGAAACATTTATATAATTGCAACGATAACTTCGTTAGCTTTCATGTCATTTACAAGCAATTCCCAACAGACGTCTGTCGACTTCCGAAAGAACGGGTCGCCAGACGACTGCAAAGGTAAGCCCGTCCAGCCTGGGCGAAATTTCCCCACGCTAACGGGTCTCTAATATACACTCGGCGAACTTCGCCGATAACACAACTCTTTCCAAGAAAACCAAACCGTGTGGGCGTCCAAACTGGACCACCATTTCACACACGAATTACATGCATTAGATATCGGAATGTCAGACATAACTAATGAAAGAATTTCCGACAATAATGAAAGAATTTCCGACAAGAAATAACACAATTCAAAACCGATAAGGATACAGCGGGTCGTTACAACAACAACCCAGGTTGTATAAACACTTCCTTCCTGATGTGTACTGGTCGAGGTACAACAGAGAATAGAGGATGAGTAATGGCTGATGCAGAGCCTTTATAGTAATCCTGCTGGAGTGGGATGGGAGAGTTCTCCTAGGGGCGGACAACTCTCCGCTAGGGGAGCTAACTTTTAGTTTTAACTTCCGTTTTCTACGTTGTATCATCTTCCTGACGGAGATTGAATGGCATGAATTGAAACAGGTTTAAGATTTGGGCTACAAATGATAGATATTAAAGGATTTTGAACACTGGGGATCAGTCTTCGCCGAGGTACCAACAGGTACCAAATAAGTTATAAATATTCTGATATAGCATTCCGGCCCGGGCAATCATGTATTCAAGTACAGGTTGATGGAAAAGGGAAATAACTCTGAGTCTGGACAGTTCTTACACATCTACAAGGTACTACTAAGCATGAAGCATTAGTAAGTTTCAAAGTTGTTCAAGGAGAGAGAGAGAGATTTATGGTTTAACATCGCGTTCAGCAATTCAAGAAGTACTAACGTCAACCAGAATGCAATACATGTTGATAGACATACTCCTAGGTAAAGTGCAATAAATGGGGCGCAAATGATCAGAACGAGGATAAGAACTGTATCGTGCACATCTGCAAATTGTTGACAGACTGATGACTGTACGTCCCTTCGACCAGACGTACATGCTGATTACATGACCCCTCAGCCCATTAGGGTAATACAACTTTTTTGGCTCTGAGAGGTAGTTCACAGACAATGAGCCCCACCTCCCAGCGACACCCATGATGTTGAATACACATTAATGTTAATACACACTCTAACTTATCACAGACCAATTAAAGAAAATTGTTTGTTGAATGCATAATCAGACTATTCTGGTAAAATACACCCATGCTCTTGGTTAACCCTACCCGCCCCCCTGTTGGTTTTTTGCTCCTATCTCTGGAACGACAAAGAATTGAGAGCTGAAACCCCATGACCTTTTCGCTTATCATATTGGGGTCATTTTGAGCCGATTTGCATGACCCCCCGAGCAGAGGATCATTGGTAAATTCAAATGGCGGCCATGTGGGGTACCAGAAAAGTGATGTTTTCGTCATATTTCTTTAAACAATTTGCTTTTCTGTATGAAAAAGTGGGTAAAACCTATTTTATTTCATATCAGAATATTATTTACTAATTTATCATGCAGTTTTGCGAAGAAAAAACAAAAATAAAAAATTCAAAAATTCTGACCGAAAATTCTGACCGAAAAATCATCCAAAATGTTGTTTGAAAATGACGTCACAGTGACGTCATCATGGTGGCCATCTTGGATTTTTTTACATTTTCTTGTAGAGCTTGACCCAAAGATATAGTGTGGTAAGTTTCAGCCCTCTAGCCTTAGTGATAGTGAAAATATATAGGGGGGCACTTTCCGCCCGCCGCCACCCCCCCCCCTGCCCCCCCAGGCTGCGGTGAAAAATAGATGAAATCTGTGTTTCTGTAGTAGGTGTACTGGTCAACAGAAATTCACGGGACTTGGCCAGATATATAACATCGAAATCCTTGACGTTCCAAGCTCCAATTAATGCAATTTGGTGCATTTTACAGGAGTAATGAAAAATGTTTCACAGTAGCTTCAATTTCAGGTCTCTCCTGAAACAGAACGATTGGTTTCCCTCTCTACATACATGTACATGTCCATCACAAGTAGATTTCTCAAGTCAATCAAACTCAAATTCAGATCTCGAAGGATACACATAGACATTTTATGAGATGTTATATCTGTGATGATAACCCCCGTGTTTACTGCGATTGTTTGAGCCAGTACCTCTGGGTTAAACTGTAAAGGGTCTCTATCATGTTCCCTCAAGTGTGCGGGTAGTTTAGGGATTTCTGACGGCTCTGATGGATCCTCACCTACAAGGATAGAACATTTCAACCATGACAGATTTTATATTCTGTATGAAGGAGGATATATCAAATGGCAAAACTGTATGATCGTTATTCAAAATGGGAATTGTTTTTGAGAGATACCGGTTATTTTGACATTTTTCAAAATGTGATGCCGAGACATTTTCCTCATTTTTCTGCTTTAACATGTTCAAGGACAGTGATATACAATATATGTATCTAAAAGCCATGTCATATCTCAAAGTGTGAACCTTTGCAATCCAGTCCCACATAAAAATCCAAAAACCCAGACCAATTAAAGGGTGATAACTCTGTCAAGAGAGATGACCAATGTCAAACAAGATTTTTTAAACATAAGGTCCCAATCAACGCACATAAGGACCAAAAATAGAAATATTTATTATCATTTTGCATAAATATTTTTGATTTCAATGAAGCCTACTTCAATTGTGCATTTCATAGTTATGGTTCTGCAGAATATCTACGGGTACTTTATGGTACATACATTGGAAGAAAATGGAGGAGGGAATTTCACTCAAGTTTGTTTCACTCATATGGTGACAGTCAGTTTGGTTGGTGGAGGAAGCCGGAGTACCCGGAGAGAACCACCGCCCTTCGGCAAGTAACGGACAAACTTTCACACATGGACTGGAAGAAAATGAAATAACTTACGTTTACAGTAGAGTATTTTTCCCAAGGCTCTGAACAAATACATGGATGTGTCTCTTGACCCTATAGCATTCATATCACTGTCTTTAGTGCTGCAGTCTGATTTTCCTGAGTTAAATAATCTGGTTTTCCCCCACTGACTTGAGCCCCCTCTTTTCGCACTCGAGGCTTTTGTGCTGCGCTTCTTTCCTTTGACGAGATCACCAGTGTCTGTAGGTAAAGATGGACAGAATAGTAGAATCAAACAGCAATCTAAGTAAACCAAGATAGTAAATCAGGGGAATACCACCTAGACGTAACGCTATGAAAACTTTGTGTGAAATGTTCGCCGATATTCGGCGAGATCCCATATTAATCCAATCACGACAATTTCTGACTTTTCTTTCTGACAATGACTGACGTTTACTTCACGGAAATTAACATCATTGTGCAGCACAATCTTTTGATATTTTCTACCCCCTAACAAAGCCAGACTTTTCGACGGGAGTAAACTCTTTGATCTTCATTGTTTACCATGCAGGCCGTCTGGAAATGGCCTCATATTTGGATACTGTTTCCCGATAATGTTTAAAAATTAGTCCACATGCTACCGTGTGTAATTACTGTGGGCGTGATTTCAACAAGCTAGCCACCCGATTGGCTAACAAATATAGTTTCAAATTTGCATGGGATTTATATCATGTATATAGGGCTGAATTCAGATATAATACTCTGTGATATTATATCTGAGTTTACGGAGATTGAATCAAACAGTTAACACTGGATACTTCATACACTGTAATTACCTCCAATCTGATGGATAAAAGATGCACACTGAGCAAGTCAGGTAGATCCTGCTCTCTAAAATGGAGGTAAAAAAAAGGTCATTTTTGCTCAATAGCTTTTAATTCCTTCTTAACCAATGCTCCAAAACTTCAGGCGCATTAATCTATCTATTGTTCCATGTCCTAAAATTGAGTTGTCATTTGAAGAACCAGTGTTGTTTCAATAGCGTGACAGATATTTGGTCTTAGTTACATATTAGAGAGCAGGATCGCCCTAACCTGCTGAGGGACTTGAACAGACACTTTTCATATGTGGAGGTAGTTTGCTGCAAGACTGAAAGAAGTACTTACCATTTAAAAAAAAAAAAATTAGTGTGTTTATAATGAGCAGGTCGTTCAGCAAATCCTTTAATAATTCAGTAATAGGAACTGAAAAGCATTAAACCAGGGGTGATCAAATTTATTCCTACGAAGTAGGGTACCATCTGCAAATTGTCCGGTAGTCAGTGAGTGAGTGAGTCCATCCGAATCGTTTCGTCGGCAAAATAAGGGCTGTTCCATTGAAAAAGGTATGGAGGGGCGGAAGGCAGCTTTGAATTATACCCCACCACCCATAAACATTTTATTGGCCTTTCCAATGCTGTAACATGGATTGAAGGGAATTTCCTCCCATGACCCATAGAATAAAAAAGTTAGTACCTTTTTAAATAGAACAGCCCTAAGGAGAACCGTTGACATTAAAACCTTGATTTTTTGCATGAAGGTGCATTAGGGGACTGTTACCAGCAAGTTCTGAGCTGACCTACTTTTGATGAAAATTTCTGGTGATTTTTGATGAAAATCACTGGTGATTCTGACTTGGGCTGTGCCCATCTTAATATAGGCAGGATTTCAACTTGGGGCAGGGGGATTTCCAAGAATTCAATGCACGTTGGAGTCCTAATGCCTACCCTACCTCGTAGGTCCTGTGACGTTAGTCACACTGCCATGTTAGAACAGGAAGCTGACAAAATGGTTCAAAATCATCCGTATGATCCATAATTTACTTCTTCAGTATTTTAAAGATTTTAGAGGGCGATGAAATTTGTTAGAATGATGGATTAAATTTTGTCCGCAGAATTGGGGGTGATAGAATTCAATAGGGTGATTGGATTATGAGGTGCACACTTTACCTTTGAGAGAAGCAAACTGTAGGGCATTGACAGCACCCCGTATATCTCCGGCACTGGACATAGCTATAGACTCTATAACTCCCTTAGAGGGTAAACTTAGCTTGTGATCGCCCTGTCAAAGATAAACAACCCACAATATACCTGCAGTTAAACAGTACCAATTCGGTCGCATCAGTCTACCAAATCACAATAACTGACATCATACATCACATCAATGGTTAACATTGACATCACTTTACGGTTCAAATCTTTCAAACTCTTCAAGCCACCACACAGTACACTGATACAAATATGTCTGGCAGATTTCTGCCTCTACTGAATTTCCTAGCTTTTCCAGGCCTTTTGGGTAAAATGCTGATTTCCACAGCTTTCAAGGCCTGGAAAAAAAAATCATTTTAAGGTGGCTCCCTGGTTTCGGTGCAAAGTCATGTCATTTTTTCCATATTTTTTGTACACCTCAGGAAGTTAATCCTATATCAGAAAATGATATAAAAATTAGGGCATAGCATATTACTTTTTTTCTAATTTTCAGCTTGAAGAATGTGTTCCTGTGGCAAATTGGTACAATGTGAATACTATGTAAAACATCCAATATTTGAGACATAATTGTTTTCAGAATGTTCAAAATTCATGTCAATTTTCTCATTTTTTTTAATATGTATTCCTTGGAACATGTAGTTCTTGAATAACTTAATTTAATGTAGGTCGCCGTCCAAAAAAGGCATGAATGAGGCTCTGAAGCCACCTACTCTCACACCTTTTCCCGACATTTATAATGAAGGCCAAAAAATGCAACGGCATGACGTCGACAAATGCCACGCCAACAAAGAGTTTGCCATTTGACGTCATGACGTCACAAGGGAAAATGTATCAATTGCTTACAAAACGAGTCACTGAAACGTAAACATTGCCTGTCAAAGTATCTCATTCACTCACACGAGTATGATTACAAGGGAGGTAATTGGTATGTGCAAAAAGCTGCACAGAACTGCCATTCTTGTAACCAGGGAGCCACCTTAAAGGTTTTTCCACATTGTTCAGGCCCTGTATGAACTCCTGTGTACTAGATACCTTTAAAAGATAATTCAATGAAATTTAGATGATTAAAAAATGAATCACTGCAGTTCAAGAGATTTACATGAAATGTATGTGCTTGAAGTGATACCTGACTAGCTTCTGTACTGGCCACCCTGTTTAACATCTTGGTCAGAAGTGTCATTGCCACAGGGTTAAAGCTGAAAAGAAAATGTGTTGTTTGTCAGTAGAAATTCAGTTACTGCATTGTGAATTGAAAATTAATGTATGGTCTTTAACCTTGAAACTAGATATTTTTTGTGGTGGTAGGTTAATAATGATGCACTCGATTCTTAATTGCAGCATGCCATTGCCCAATGCTTAAATAGGACTATCAAATATAATCTAAAGTCTGTCCATTTTAATTAGTCGTCTACTTTGAAGCTTGTCAAAAATGAATCATTAATTCTGCATAATTGAGTGAGTGAGTGAATAGAATTTAACGTCGCTTTCAACAATATTTCAGCTATATCACGATGAACCAACTAAGCACCACCCAGCCCAGTTGTGGTCCTGCTACTTCAAAGAAGAAATCTTTGAAGCAGCATGGAACCAGACACCCTCCATCCACCCTATAAAACACTGAAGACAGCGCACAAGACACAGACAGGACGCTTACATGGTGCAATAAAGACAAGTGATATTACAGTGCTAGACATCACATTATCAAGTTCCTGTTGCTTCTCAGCAAAATGCATTGAAGCAACAGGAACCCGAACCCACTCAACCACCCGCTAATTCTGCATAAATGTTCTTTTTTTTGCAGCATGTAGAATAAACTGACTACCATTTCTCCACAATATCGATAATATAGCACGATTGGAATAACTTCATAATTCTCTCCATATAAAACTCCAGTTCAGTTTTATCATGTTCCGGGCCTCAATTACATAGGAAGACATATTAGAATGTATTCATACTCACTGGCACAAAGGTCACTGATACCGTATGAAGTAATAAAGGGGGTCCATTGGAGTGTCGCTTATATCCCATGCAATTGAAATTGCCGAATGATAAACCAAACACACCTCTATGACCGTACATGGCATTGTTGACCTTTGTACTAGTGAACACGACTACATTATGATGTCTCTTTAAGTAATTGAGTTCTGGTACATGAAACGACTGTACTCTAGTTTTATATGGAGAGAATTACAAAGTTATTTCAAGATGTGATATATTATCAATATCACAGAGTAATGGTGGTCGTTTTGTAGAGCTCAGTTTGTTCTACACGGTGCAAAAAAGAAAATTTATGCAGAGTTAACTAGTGATTTGTGACAAGCTCCAAAGTAGACGACTAATTAAAATGAACAGACTATAAATATTATCATTTTCACTGACCCGCTATAAAGTTACCTCCAAAGAATGACAACTGCCTGTTTGTTCAATAAATATATATATATATTTTACTTTGTAACCATCAATACCCTACTGAACAGTGAAAGATAAGCTTCATGCCTTCTGCAGTATATTAGCGATAGCCAAGGTTTGATCAGCAGTGTTGAGTTTTTAAAACAGATAAAATTTTGCTATTCCAAGACAGTGATGAAGTGCATGCAAACAAAACACTTGTACCAGTGAACAGCACATTTCAGCCATAGTGTCATACCTAATGTTACTGAGGGACAATTCTGTCTGAATGGCTGGTGGGAAGAGCAGCCTCTCATTGGATTCACCGCTCGCACTATCGCTGATAATGAACACCAGGGGGCATCGTCCTTGCTGACAATACTTCCTGTTAAATGTTGAAAGAGCATACTGATTATCATTCTTAGCAAACCATGACAACATCTCGAAGAATTGAAATGTGAGCCACGATTAATACTACAAAACTAATTATATTTTAGAGCTCGTTCAAATTATACATACGAGTACAAAGTTTCATGTATAATTAATTTCATCATAATAATTACAAATTTCAGTGAATAACAAACCTCAATACATCATGGAAACTTGACGGGTCTCGGAAGAATATGTTAGGGAAGTCCTGAAATTAGAAGTTTAGCAATGTGGCAGTATAGAACCTGAGAGAACTCGAATGACAATTTCTCTGTTTAAATTTGAGGGACATTTCTCAAAAGATTTCATCCACGTTATCATGTTACGCAAGCACTGTCCCTTGACAAAGGGACAGAATCTTTCAAGAAAAGCCTTTCGAATTTTAGCTTAATAAATGCATGTATTTTTCAAATGTCTCCCCATGTTGACAAACAGGCAGTTTTTTTTCCAGTTATAGTTGGCACAGGCCAGATACATATTAAGGTGTTTCGCTACCTTTGGTTTTCTCCTATCATTTGAAAATGTTTCTGAAAACAGATTCAACAGTGTTTGTTGTGTATTAATATTTCTGTGTGTTTTAAGATATAGCAAAACAGAACTTTGCTTAAGAGGCGATGGATAAAAAACGTGTTTCAAAATATGCACAAAACCCATCTGAATAACAATCTGACAAATGAAGGTGACACTGATTGTCTCCCCTGGATTTAGATGTCAGTTGTGCTCCACAAAAATGTCAGTGTTGCTGTGACATGTCAAATCTCTTGTGTTTGCGTTGTTCACTCTCTTGGATTTTGTTTTTGCGTGACTGATGCAAGTGATAATTCTCTTAATTGCATTTACGATTTCCAAGAGTCTGATCAAATGCTCTCCTGAAGAAAGAGTTAGGAGAGTGATGGTGAGTGCGAGTGATCCCTCTCCTTAAAACAGAGTGACTGTCTGGATAGGTAAAACACAATTTACGCTATGTCATCCTTTCTGCAACGCTGTCACTGAAGCCCATTGACATCATGAACATCACCAGGGGTGATAATTATAAATAATTTCTTCATGTGAGAAAAAATATGCAGTGCAATAGTTTTTTTTCTTTAGAGTGTGACTTCAAGTTTCGCATCAGAATGGCCCATCCAGCACAAGTATTTGTGCTTTACCAAGAAAGTTTCATCCTTAAAATAATTGGATATACGGTAGGTTCCCTAAGTATTTGTGACAGGAAGTGAATATCGCAGTCGTGAAAAACTGACCACTTCCGAATAGTTTGTGCAGGTCAGTTCACAAAAACGGATGTTTTCATAAATTAGAGTCCCTATATTAAATTCCCATATCGTTCGACAATGAAAGGTCAAAATACATCGACTGTGATGTTTTTCTGCGGTTTTTCGCGAATGGGCCATTTTCGATTACTTAGGGAACAGTGTCACGTGACCTGGCGAATAATTGCCCGTTTTCGAATTTACTTAGGGTCGCGAATACTTAGGGAACTTACCGTATAAATGGCTCTTGTCAATCATATTACAAGAAGTTGGGACATGATTATTGACGAGTAGGCAGTACATTTGTTTTCGCCATTTTTTTCCTGTCAGACGGAGTTTTCCTTTATAAAGAATTTCATAAAAACCTGAATTGACCGTACAAGGAAAAGGAATCCAGAACAGGTGTGTGATTGACCAAATCATTACACATAAACTTCAGGGTATGACCTTACCTCAACCAGGATAATTTTACCCTGGGTGCTCTCCGCCCCAAATATGCTCAGACTTTGGTACTTGTTGGCTCGTAAGAGGAAATCCTGGAACACCTTCACCTGAGATTCCGTCTCCGGAAAGTCATTTCTAGAATAACCTGATAGAAACATAGCAATATTACCTAATTTGCTCAACAGCAACAGAGAAAACTGAAATCCCAATTCGCAGTGGTAGGGCCGAAATTAAAAAGCTTGTTTGGAGTAACCCTACCTACCCATCAAAAATACCCCTACCCAAAACTTTTTATTGTATTATTTGTTTTTATTATTCATTTGAGAAATATAGCATCTTACCGAAACTGTCTTATATTGAAGCTCTATAGGTAAATCAGGAAACTGTAAAGCAAGAATGGTAACATTTTCACTGTTTGTCACATCTATCTCTATTTTCATGAAGCAATATTGTCACGAAGTATGTGATCACAAAAAAGTTCAATGAAAAAAAAAAAAAAAATATCAACCCACTGACCCATGGTTTGTTGCAAGGTTATGTTACCCCAAACAAACAACTTTTTTTTATTTTGGCCTAGTGTGTATGGCCTTAACATTTGCAAGTTTTACACCCTATTCTTTCATGGGCTCAGTGATAGGGACAAAATGCTCACTTAGAGCAGCTGCTATGTCACCACTGCCCCACTTAAAAATTCTAGTTCAGTGAATTTTGAATTTTTAAATTTGAGTTCGAGGTTTGTTTATCATAAATATGGATTGCCGTTGAACGCGAGTGATGGAAAATTGTTTATATTCACGGAATAAAATTTCTTCAGAGATTTTACTGGCTCGACTGTGGTAATTAATTTAAACTGGTTTACCCCGATCGATCAACCAAGGTTACCAGAGTTTAACTCAATAACGATATAGATCCATCACACAACATTTCCTCTTGGGCAAAAAATAAAATGTCTGTTTTGGGCTACCTGACCAAGTGTAAATAAACAGTGCAAGTGAGAAACAAATTCAACATATTCCGACAAACACAACCACATCCACATTTCATGATGAGTGTAAAGGTGCTCGGGCCGTGTTTAATGACAACCACCATAAAGAGGAACGTGCTGCGAAATGGTGGATTCCTTTGCGGAAGATTATAGTTTTCCTCTTCGTCGAATTCAGATAAGCTCATCACAGTTGAAAGAATAAAAGAAAGGTTATAAAATTAGGCAGATATATGCACATAATAGGATAATAGGTTATCTGATATGCCGCTGGTGGAAATGAAGCTAACTTCCTGATTTAATAATATTACTTCACTTCACACTACAGGTACATGCAGAATAAAATTTATTCCTATAAAAAATGTTTGTTTTGGCCTATCGACCCTAATTTTTTCACACCCGTATTAACCAGAAACAAACAATTTTTTTTTTGTTCAGCTCACCCCAATGAACTCGTGTGACTGAAAAGGATTTTAACTTCGCTTTCAACGATTTTTCAGTCCCAGTCACATTATCCAGACACCAGGCCAACCAGTCCTTGATCTATCCTCTTTCGGCTGAGCACCAAGCACTTAATTTTTTATGTCTTCGGTATGACCCTGCCTGGGATCAAACCTGGGAGCTGTCGACTGTGAGGGGAACACTCTACCACAAGGCTACCACAGTACGGTCCAAGATGAACTCTAGTTAACTCCAGTGGTCCTGCTAAACGTGCTGGAAATTTCACTAATACTAACCTGGTAGCTTCCAGTCATCTCGGTCCCTAGAATTATCCCCATAGGTGGCTATCATAGGGTTAATCCATTCCTGTATCTCTAGTCCTAACTCCTGGGTTAGAATCTTAACAGTAGCTGTTTTCCCACAGCCCGCTGGCCCTGTCAACAACAACACAGGGCAAGTCTGCAAATACAAAATACTAGTAATAGTAGTATACATGTACAAGTATCGAAATTAACATTGAAAACGGTCATTTACATACTCAAATTCACATAACACTGACTCAAGTGTGCTTCTTAACTCCATCATCGCTTTCATGCAGAACCTTGCAGAGTTAATGATAACTGGCAGGGTTAATGATAACTGGCAGGGTTAATGATAACTGGCAGGGTTAATGAAAATGATAAGTTAATGATAGCTGGCAGAGTTAATGATAACTGGCAGGGTTAATGATAACTGACAGAGTTGATGATAAATGGCAGAGATAATGATAACTGGCAGTGTTAATGCTAACTGGCAGAGTTAATGATAACTGGCAGAGTTAATGATAACTGGCAGAGATAATGATAACTGGCAGAGTTAATGATAACTGGCCGAGTTAATGATACCTGGCAGAGATAATGATAACTGGCAGGGTTAATGCTAACTGGCAGGGTTAATGCTAACTGGCAGGGTTAATGCTAGCTGGCAGAGTTAATGATAACTGGCAGAGTTAATGATAACTGACAGAGTTAATGATAACTGGCAGAGTTAATGTTAACTGGCAGGGGTAATGATAACTGGCAGAGTTAATGATAACTGGCAGAGTTAGTGATAACTGGCAGGGGTAATGATAACTGGCAGAGTTAATGATAACTGGCAGAGTTAATGATAACTGGCAGAGTTAATAACTGGCAGAGTTAATGATAACTGGCAGGGATAATGATAACTGGCAGAGTTAATGATAACTGGCAGGGATAATGATAACTGGCAGGGTTAATGATAACTGGCAGGGTTAATGATAACTGACAGAGTTAATGATAACTGGCACGGATAATGCTAACTGGCATAGTTAATGATAACTGGCAGAATTAATGATAACTGACAGAGATAATGATAACTGGCAGGGTTAATGATAACTGGCAGGGTTAATGATAACTGACAGAGTTAATGATAACTGACAGGGTTAATGCTAACTGGCAGAGTTAATGATAACTGGCCGAATTAATGATAACTGACAGAGATAATGATAACTGGCAGGGTTAATGCTAACTGGCAGAGTTAATGATAACTGACAGAGTTAATGATAAATGGCAGGGTTAATGATAACTGGCAGGGTTAATGATAACTGACTGAGTCAATGATAACTGGCAGAGTTAATGATAACTGGCAGAGTTAATGATAACTGGCAGAGTTAATGATAACTGACAGGGTTAATGATAACTGGCAGGGTTAATGATAACTGGCAGGGATAATGATAACTGGCAGAGTTAATGATAACTGGCAGGGATAATGATAACTGACAAGGTTAATGATAACTGGCAGAGTTAATGATAACTGGCAGGGTTAATGATAACTGGCAGAGTTAATGATAACTGGTAGAGTTAATGATAACTGGCAGAGTTAATAACTGGCAGGGTCTGTACACCTTGAAGCTTCCAATATTCAAGGTCTTTTCAAGATCTTTTCAAGGTAATAGTTCCTGTTTCAAGGCATATTACTTTAAGTGTCAATGAAGTTATATAGATCAATTTTCTGAATTTTGCTACTAAAATATGAGTTTGAATGTCCTGTCGATAACTACACTGTTCACACATTGTCTTTTGAATAGACTTGGAAATTTTGTTTGGATGATTGAAGGATCCCCTATGACGGGGTCATGGGTTATTTCGCCGTTAACCCTTTCACTGATCATTCGGTGTTTATACACCTAGCCTGTATGAAGCTAAACCCAGGGGTAGATCTGTGAAAGGGTTAAGGACAGTATACAACTTTGAGCTACAACTTCTGAATTGAAAACAATGGACAGGAATTCCCACATTCAAGGTCTTTTGCACAATTTTCTATTTATCGAGGCTTTTCAAGGCCTTGAATTCTAAATAGTCATTTTTATGGCTTTTCAAGGTTTTCAACGTGGTGTACGAACCCTGAACTGGGGAACAGTAGTAGAGTTTCCAATAATTTGATAATTTAATAACACACTTTATAAGCCAAATTCAGAAAATCTTCTGCCTTCATTCAGCTCAAGATTGTTCAAAACTATTCGGAATTGGGTCGTTTTACAAGAAACTGTCTTTCAGTCTAAGCTTTTTATTTGATATAATTGAGTAGAAAGATGATCTGAAAGTGATTTAATTATTAGAGACCTTGCCAACATTATTCTGAGCATATAGAAAAACTTATGATTGGTTAAGATATAATACCACACTAAGACAAGCAAACATGCTCAATGATCAAGCTTTATACCTCTCTGGATTCGAAGGGAATAAGGTACATCAAATATATCAAGATACTGTGTCAAAGTGTAATTTATACCTTTCCTATATTCCTTTGGTACATGTAGTTTCTCAGCCAAACCTCAACTTCTACAATTTTCTTTGGATGAACAGCTAGGTCAGCCTGGAAATAAACAATACATGACAGAATCATAAAACAGCAGAGTTAGGCTGAACACAATTAATTATTTGGAAAAAGTGATGAGAAAGGACTTTTTTTACTTCTTTTTTTCCGCACAGACTATATATGTCCATCTTTTCTGGTAAACTGATGCAGTAGTTGAATACAATTCAGCAATATTATTTCCTGTAAATAAAACATGACACCAAACAACTCTCTGACCCAATGTTCAAGAACATTAGCAGTATGTGTAAAAACTTTTTCTTTTTTGTTGCTGTGCTGTAGGTGATAAAAAAGGTTGATACACGCGCACAAAAAAAACCCCAGATGCTGCGGTGCCTGGAAAACTAGTAGAAAACATGAAGGCAAATAGTCATGAAGTCCACAGCTACCATTGGAGCAAGTTTTATACTGGTGATCTTGTTCTTATTCTTGTATGAAGAGAATGAATCCTATAAAATCAGTGTGTGAGATGAGGGGTACAAACGGCTGTAATTCCATGTAAGCTTATCTCTCTTCCAGTACAATATTTCCTCATTCAACTTTTGACCATCTTTGCTATGGGTGACGGAGTAGTTATGATGATATTTTAAACGTTTATTTGGGTTATTTCTCAGAATACTTTTTCAATCAAAACGAAAACAGAACACAGTACAGGTCGGCTCAGGACGCCTCTCCAGCAAGCGTCTCCTGGACCTCACGCAACAGCTTGGCTAATGAGTGAGTGAGTGACTTAATAGGGTTTAACATCGCTTTCAACATTTTTTCAGCTACATGTACATCACGACAGGAAAGGGAAGGGAGGGGAGGGGGAGGGGCGGGGTACCTACTTGTAACAGATCAGATCTAATGCTACCATTTTATAGTGCTGTCTCACCGAAATATCATGGCTTGGCAGTTGACCTCATGGAAGCATTTAGTACAAGAAACTTTTCAGGGTCTTTTTGGAATGTTGAGAAGTAGTTATCGGTGAAACCGATAAATTTTATTCATAAATTCGGTGAAATATACGCTTAAACTGATGAAATATTAATTTGAGTGAGTGAGTATGATTTAACGTCGCTTCGACACTATTTCAGTCATATCACAATGTTTGGTTCCTATTCCTTTTAACACACGGAAACCACACAGGTAGGGTCCTATTCCTTTTGCCACCAGAAAACTCCATGGGTGCCCCAGTTAGTCGCCTATTACGACAAGCTCACTGAGAGGCCAAGGCCTATTCTCACCATGACCTGGAGTGTGCACAACGACACGTCACCCCAGGTCAATCCCCGGAAGCCCCATGGAGAGCTGGTGTAAAAAATGATAAGATTGTTGAAGAATTTATCCAAATGGTTTTGTCTGCAGGGCGAGTTAAAAATGGCAACTGTCAATTTTGAGGCGGACTTGTGGGGGTCAAAATAAAACATAATATTTTAAGATTCCGTTCATAAAATGAAATAGAAATTTTGCAGGACATCCTGATCCGAACATCCTGATTCTTAATTGGAGATTGTCAGGAGTTACGACCGATAGTTTCATAGGTGGTCACACTAAACCATGCCTATAACTTACTCGCCGTCCATAACTGGTTCCGTGCCCGTACTCATTCAGCATATAATCATAAATTTGAATGATTTCTACCCAACACGCCAAATGCTGGATTATTTATTCAAATAAATCCAGACATTATCTATAATATATGAAATAAAGAGCATCAAACTACACGATAGAGGGGAGACAACTCCTGTTTATCCGATTGTTTACCCTGTTTTGAGGGGCATTCCGGTCAGACCACAGATCTCCACTATTCAAAGCAGATCGCTTCTGTAATGCCGGTCCTGTGGGCACTTTATGGATGGGCTCTCTGGGGCGTTTGCGAGAGGAGCTGGAAGACGGATGACTGACCGATTTCTGTAGCTGCTGGCTGGGCGCAGGTCTTGGAAGGGATGGTACACTAAAACTTGCTGTCTTCTTATGTGCTTGACTGGCTGATTTAGCCTGGCTGGAGGCCTGAGTACAAGGGAAGTCTCCGAAGCCTCCGAATGAAGAAGCCACCCACTGCACCGGTTTCTGAACATGAAAAACATAGCATATTAACATTGGTTGATTCAACAATGCAGGCTTCATTGAGTTCAGGCCAACAGGAATTTGAACAACTTTCAATGCTGTAGAGTAAAAATACTCCTCATTTCAATAGCTTGTTTCCCTTTGTGTATAGAAGAAGGAATATGAAAAATGAAAACTGTGGAACTATTTTCAGATTTTCATGTAAATGCTCTCCACATTTACTTCTTGTATATTAATTTTTTCTAATTTGTGACAGTAGTAATTGAGTGCACCATCGTAGTACCCAGATGGCCATTGGTTGTGCAAACATGGCATGCAACTGGTTTTCCCCACCCACCCTACATGAACATTGTCATACACCCAATTAATTTTCATGTACATATACTCCTATATCTCATAAGCATCACAGAAATTCATAGCATTATCTTATAATGTTAGCATAAAACACCACCAAGCTCCCTTGGGTTCAAAATTAACATGGATCTGCTAGCCAGAGGATAGTAAAATTGCTTAAGGACCAGTGGACTTGCTAATGTACAGTACTAGTCCTACTAGCAAGTAAAAACTTGTTTGCTTCCAAGATGCAACAGGCAAATTTTATAAACTTGAATAAATCTGCCAAAATAAACTCGGCCATTTGTAATTTTACACTGCGGCATCTTTTCGTTATTTCAAGTTCTCTTTCCAGTGAAATTGTAATTCTAAAATTTCTAAAAGTAAAATCTGGTCTATGTCCAGGTTAGTTGACACGAAAAGTGGACAAAGAAAATGGAGTTTCGATAAATTCTGGGTTTGCATGCAGTAGTCTAGACTGAAATCATTATCTTTGATGTTTTTATTTCATTTTTCTTGTCATGTACATGTGAGTGGGATCCCAAATAGAAACTCAACTTAGAACTTAACATGGTTAAACTGGGAAGGGACTTGTTGAAATTCATGTTGTTCTAGTCCTGTTGCCTTAAGGGATTCAATTTTTAAATTAAAGTTGAATGCAAATCTATTTGGCATACAATAATTCTTCTAATAATTCAATCACAGGAAATGTAATTTTGCACCATGAAGTCAGGGGGTGATCAAATTTATTAGAACAGAAAGTTGACAGAATGGTTCAAAATCATGTAAATAATCCATTATTTCTTCGTTAATTCAATGATTTTAGAGGATGATCAAATTAGATTTATTAGAACAGCTGACTGAATTTTGAGGGTGATTGAATTTTGATTATGGTGATTGAATTATTAGAGGGATTACCGCATATGAACAAATTTATCTCGAGAATACCAGGTATACAGACCAAACTGTTTACTTTCAGCATTGCTGCATACCTTAGCAGTGGATATTTTCATGGATGAGGTATCCAGCAGTTTCTTCCCACCCCGGCTGCTCCCTGGACAGTAAGCACTCAGTATCTGAAGATCATCATCGTCGTCATCAGGCCAGAAACTTGTCAACTTGGACTGCTTCTTACTCTGTTGTAATACATAAAATGAAATATATAGAGTGTGTGCAGTAAATGAAAACAATACAGATGAACAAATTGAAATGCAAAGATGCATTTAGAGGGTAAAAAAAATGAAACTCATGCATACAAACTTCTGAGGTTGAGGCAACCCTACTACATGTACCTACCAATCTAAGTAAACCAAGAGAGTAAATCAGGGGAATACCATCTAGACGTAACGCTAAGAAAATTTTGTGTGAATGTTCGCCGATATTCTACGAATTCCCACAATAAGCCAATCACGACCACTTTTACCCTTTTCTCTCTGACAATGATTGACGTTTACTTCACGGAGATTAACATCTTGGCACGGTACAATCTTTTGATATTTTCCACCCCTAACAAAACCAGACTTTTCAGCGGAACTAAACTCATTGATCTTTACGGTTTTCCACGCACCCTGTCTGGAAATGATGCCATATTTGGATACTGTTTCAGGATAATGTTTATATATTAGACCAAGAGCTACCATGTGTAATTACTGTGGGCGTGATTTTGAAATTGTCCCAACAAGCTATCCACCTGATTGGCTAACAATAGTAGCTTTAAATTCGCACAGGGCTGAATTCAGATATAATATTCCGTGATATTATATCTGAGTTTACTGAGATTGCCCTAACTACTTAAATTTTTAGCAATTTACCTACACATGGCAAGGGTGTATCCTAACCTCAAACATATTTCAAATCTTCCATTTTAAATAACTTTGTCAAAATAGCATAGATGCCAAAAAAATTTTTATTATTATGTATGGCCAGATCAACTGTCAGATGCAGGAGTACATTCCGGTGTTATTGTTCACAGAAATAACTTGGATTTCACATAGATTGGTCTATCAGTCAGGCGAGTCAGCAAGAAAAATCCCTTGAAAGAGTGAATGATACAAATACATCAGGGTCCGAATTAGGAAATTTGTGATGACCTGTTATTTTTTTTCATCGAAAAAAAAATCGCAGGTCAAATCTAACATCACCTACTATTTATGAAGTTGGACAGCTATTTTTTTCTACATGTGCAAATCCACCAATAATCATAATACCGTATAAAGTGCACACCGCCAATCTGCCATGTATTAATTTGTATCCCGGGAAGAAATAGAGGGGAATAATGAACAACCATTCAAATATTATATTAATGAAATATATTCCCTCAGTCTGAAAGCTTCACAATTAATTGGTGTACAATCAAGGCTCGAATTATGGTAAAAAAATTACTTGCACAGTATGCACCTAAATTTTTCATGTACATGCACAGCAATTTGCCTACATGTAAAAAAAAAAAATCTTTGAAAAAATCCTTCTCCGTAAATTTGTCTCTTGAAATCTGTAAACCTTTATGTGTTTGGACTCTCCTAATGCCAGGCATCAGCACTTATATACAGGGTCTCACAGTGTCCTTCAAAAGAACTATTCTTAAAAATCAAATATGTCAATATTTGGAAAAAATCAAATGTGTTTTGCCACAAGTCAAATATCCTGATGAATCTGACTTTGTGTTGAGATGTATCACTCTTGAGGTCATATATATGTAATAAACACCCATAACCATTTCTTACTATTTTTTTGTTAATTTTTTAAATAGACAAATTTACAGAAAATCAATTTTATTGGACTCAACAAATTTCTCTGTTGTTGTTGTTGTTGCGGGATTCGTGCGTGTTTCTGCAACATCGTCTGTACTCCTCTACATATTCAACCGCCTGGCTCTCACTTCCCACTTCTTCAGCAGGGGTAGTGTTTATTTGACAACCAGCTGCAGAAAAAGCTTGCATGTTGCTGCTCTGTGTTCACGTTGTTTTGAACAGTTTGGAAATGTCACACACGACGTGAAGCGGACTAAGAAATAGTGTGGAGCATCTGATGCGGAGATGCCCGAGATAAAAATACCCACGGGGGTAACTCAACGCACAGCTTGGACATTTTCTAGCAAATTTTTCAAGACAATTGGTAGTCTGCCATAAGCTATATAGTCTGCGTGATCGATGGTTCATTTTTCAACACTATGTTTGCAGATGCAGCTGCCGATCAAAATTTACGTGCACCGTGGGAAAAATACATGCATTTGTGCATGTGTGCAATGCTAATTTCGAGCCTTGGCCAGGAAAATTATGGCCTGCTACTTTCGTTGGAGAATTTTTTTTTAGCAGGTCATTTTCTACATCGCCTGCTTTGTCAAAATTTTGGCCTGCTTTTAGCCAATAGCAGGCCGTCATTTCGGACCCTGTACATGTATCACATACAATTTCTGATCATCAATGATGCTCAGAAATTGTATGTGATATTTCATGTATGTACTACAAGTACATAATGAACAGAAAATATATTACATAGAGACAACGTGAAACGTTGTTCCCAAATTAAGATGTGCCCAAAAGGCAAAGTAGAGAGCAAGAATAGATATATTTTTTTTCTTGCATTGAAAATCTGACTGATTTGTGCCCAAATTGGTGTATTCTGAAGCCCTGAACACTGCAGACATTGAAGCAAATTCTGCATCAATCAAACTATAAAAGCTACATGTACACATATATGATAAGGCTGAGCGAGGTTACAGTTAATATGTGGCCGATTATTTGTATAATCTTTAGCATCAGGCCATCCACAATAATATTTCTGTTTTCAGTAACCCTACCTACCCATATATTTTTCAGTCAAAAAAAAAACTTTGGATAGACAATTTTTTTTAGCAGTAATCCATGAAATACTATACAAGAAGGTCAAAAATCCACTAAAAATAAAAGAAATAAAAAAAACTAAATTCCTGCCTACCTACCTACCTAAATTTTCTAAAGTTGGTTACTGGAAACAAAAATATTATTGTGAATGGCCTCATAATGATCACTGCTGATCTGGGCAATTACACATCGTGATTGTTGCATATTTCAAATACTGGCCTAGATCATGTCAAATCAATGTAATAAGTTTTTGTCTTGTCTTGTCCTGCTTTTGAGCTCAAGTGCCTATTAAACACGGATGAAAGATCAAAAAAATTTGACAAATTTGACCGAATTCGACATCTGGATAATCACTCAAAAACTTACAACTTAGCAAATGTAGCCCTACAACAAGCTAAACCCTACTCGGATTTAATTTTGTGATATTTGGTAGGATTTAGCCATCAAGTCGAAAATTCATATTGCAAAACTTTTGGCCGCCCCGTGCAATGTACTGTAGATACATTTCGGAGTAATACCATTCTTTCATTGTCAGAGTTCGTAACCTCGTAAACTGTCGGTGTAACTGCACTGTACAGAAAAAAGTGGCACACATGCTCATTCGGTCTGTATTGATTTTGAATGACACAGGGAGCATGTTTTTGTATACGAGTCAGAGAGGGATCCAAAAACCAGAGTTCGAATTTGGCACCTGTCCGTCAGTCCGAGACTGGTTAAAAATCAAACGGACGGGTGTGAGTGACTGAACAACAAGTCCGTCGGACTGGCAACAAAAAAGCTCTCAGTTCATTGTGTAAACTATTTCTCTGGATATCTCCGCACAATTTGTAAAGAATGAAAAATGAAATGTCTGTTTTCGGTTACCCGACCGAGTCTAAATAAATCGTGCGAGTCTAAAAAAAAATCCAGCAAATTCCAATTAAATCACGACCACGGTCGCGTTTTACGACAACATCAACAACCGTAAAGCGGTGCGAACACTGTCAGCATACCGTATTAGTGTGACTGTAATGCAGCATGGCAATGCAGGTTGGCGATGCAGGTTGGCGATCTTTTCAGAAAATAAAGCTCCCAATTCCAGGTCGGGAATCAAGAAATCAGCAACATGATTACGCTTCAGTGGACCTGATCATGTTTACCAGGACAATTTTAAACATATTCTCCATCAACTTCGAAAGAAATCTACTGATTTTTTTGCTTGAAATGGGGTTTGTTGAAGCAGTGTTTATCGCGATGACAAGTGCAGTCAAAGTCGCCGTCAAAGTCTAGCCGACGGGGTTTGTCATCTGTGATTATCTTCACACATGCTCAAGAAATTCAAGAAATGCACAATTATTAATTTCTTATTTAGTAGCAACCATCACAGAGCACAAAATATTCATGATGACAAATGTTCACACATCATCTTTTATTTAATATTAACGGACTAGTAAAAATATTTGCGAACTGGTTAACTTTTTGGCTCACCAGTCCGGCGGACTCGTTCATTTTTTTCTTAAATTCGAACACTGTATGCAAGTTTTATGCAAAAGAACACACTACAAATTATTGTCTTGTTTAGCTGTGATATGCTGAACCCACAAAACCATTACAACCGAGTGACAACAACAGTGACATTGTTGACTGTCAGTTGTGAATATTTTGGGCAACCTGTATAAACAGGGGGTGGGGAAGTTGTCCTGCAATCCAGAAGTTCAGTTGTTGTTGTTGTTCAACGCCAACGCCGGGACACCAACTTTCACCACTTCATATTCACATGATTTCCCGCGGTCAGCCCATACCTATAAGTGATCACTTACCATCGTGAATTAAGGTCATTTACTGACCCGTATTTGAAATTTAAAAAATTCAAAATTTGCTGTTATTTCGCAGTTTCTTGTCAAAAATCATTCTATCACGCTTCTTTTTCAAAGAGGCCGCCATTTTGCAAACTTGAAAAGCTCTAAATTCATGACCAGACATAGGGAATAAAAAGCTAGTACTAATTTACGGATAACGGACATCAATATGATAAAAGCACACATTTCGGTTGGTAAAAACTGGGACGAGTTAATATTCGCCCCAGGTAAAAATCAATTCTGCAAAAAGGAAAGCAAATATGCATATATCTCATCCAAATCGGGATTCCTTTTTGGATGGACAAATTGTACTTGAATTTTATGTCCAAACATGACGGACTTTCACTCCATTTGTGAGTCATACATTTTATTAATCCCATGGCAATGATAGGAGAAGTTACTTCCCTTTGACCATGTCAGTTCTTTTTGCATTTGGTTACCCTTGCCATCATCTGCAGGCATCCGTACGATTAATTCTGGGAAGTCCATTTTGAAACTGTTGGAGTGAGTGAATAGGGTTTAACGTCGCTTTCAACATTTTTTCAGCTATATCACGACGGGGAAGGGAAGGGAGGGGGAGGGACGGGGGTACCTACAGTTGCAACAGAGCAGATCTAATGCTGCCATTTTATAGTGCTGTCCCACTGAAATATCATGCCGTAGGCAGACATGACACTCTACTCAGTCACATTATACTGACACCGAGCGAACCAGTTCTATCCTCTTAATGCTGAGTGTAAGCGCGGAAGCAACAAGTTCCATTTTTCAAGTCTTTGGTATGACCCGGCCTGGGATTGAACCCAGTACCTACCGCTTGGATATGGTACCCAGATGGCATTTTCGGCGTTACAGAGCCTTATTCCTCGTGTTTCAGGTTGAAAGTTCCTTCTTTGTTCGAGGCAAAAACGCAAAAAAAAAACCCCCAAAAATGGTAGCAATTTAGATATGACATAGCCTACATTATTTAATTATGTTCTTTTGATCTACTCCTCAAAAATTGTATTTATTTATGTTCTTTAGATCTACTTGCTCCGTCTCCCTTTATAAACAAGAAAATAGATTTTCACCTTTTTTTTATCAGTTCTTCAAAATTTTCAGATCGGAATGAAATTTGAAAAATGGAAAATTACTACGCCACCACTCCAAATAGAAATATCGGCCTACCTGTACGATATGTATTGGCCATCGTATTGACTGAACCCACTATGATCCATAAAGGCGTTATACGATGACAAATGAGCAACTTGGAAATTAGTGATTTAATTATATCCAAGGGAAACTGACGGGTTAGGGTTGTAAGTTTGCCGCGGAAATTTGAGCTGGTGTAGGCCTACAAAGAATTTCCCTGATTATTGAATCGTAAAACTCTTCTGGAGAACGCGTATTTGACAGCCAGATTTCAATGGTCGTTGAAAATGTCAACAAGTAAAGTAACGCCCCCTTGTCGGTTCTGGTTGATCCAGAATTCTGAATACCTCAACCCACGTTGACAGGCCATGGCGCAGAGGTTTACGCGGTGAGAGAGGGAACTGTTAAACAGGCGAACAATTAAGAATCCACAAAAAGTTCCATATTTCTTTTCTCATCATAATCTTTGGAGTATCAGGCTAAGACAAAATATGCTTCATAACATTAACTGACGTTCACAGTCCTATGATAGGCTTATCAGAGATGGAATTCATGCTCTATTGACACATAGCGGACCTGCCAAGTTGTGTCCAACATGCATACGGTCGAATAAACAATCAAACGTTTGAATTTTGACATTCATATGAATTTGTGTTGTAAAATCCTCTGAAGAAAACGGAGCAAGTTCAATACATGTACCGGTATCAAATTGTATGTCTTAAATCTGTCCATTTTAATTAGTCGTCTACTTTGGAGCCTGTCAAAAATCACTAGATAACTTTGCATAAATGTTCTTTTTGCAGCGTAAATAACAAACTTAACCGTTCACAAAATGACTATCATCTTCACTCCGTGATATTGAAATAACTTTATAGTTCTCTCCATATAATACTCCGATACTGTTTTTTCATGTACCGTGGCTCAATTTCATAGAGAGACGTCATGATTGTTGTACCCAGACAGACGATTTTTCCCATTGTTTCTTGACCGGTACTTGAAACGATTATCTGGTGTCTTCATTATACTATCCTTTCTCTTATATTAACTATAGAATATGGTAATGTGTTCTTCCTTTCATATCATATCTTTTCCCATTTACTTACTGTAGCATCTGGTAATAAGACACGCCACACCAGTAGTATATAAAAGTGAAATCTCTCAGCATTTGAGGCAGAGAAGGGAAATGGGTGAGTGAGTGAGTGAGTGAGTGAGTGAGTGAGTGAGTGAGAAGGATTTGCGAAATGGGGCGTAACCTTTGACCTTGGAATCGGATGAATGGGTGGACGTGGGAGATGCATGTGGACCATGGAATGGCTCCACAGACGATTGTTGAGGGAAATGACGTCATCGGTAACGTCAGCAGTAGTAGAGAAAGCGCATAGGAAGCCTTTACGGACGCGCAGTGGAGTGTTCTGGCGATCGAGGGGTCATACCTGGTCCATATGTGGCGTACTTGGTTCGTATTGAAACTCTCGTGGATTAGACTACGACTGAGATACTGCCCAGAGTGTGACGTCATTGTACGCAGGCGCAGTCGAGGAGTAGAGAAATGTTATGTTCGGGTGCACATTGGGTATATAGATATGAATACCTATATACCCTATACACGAGCCCAGAAGCCGTGTTGTGGCAGATGAACAGACACGCGCCATAGATTATAGTTTCAGGGCCATGGAATGATGTCATCGGTGACGTCATCCGTAATAGAGAAAACGCAGAGAACAGGCATATGCGCAGGAGCGAATTTGGGTGATTTAAGGGTCATCCTGGGTCCCAATGGACCGTGAGGAGAATCGTCTTGAAGCTTTTGTGGTGTATGCTACGACCGGGCTGTTTTTCACCTGAAGTGACGTCATGGTGCGAATGCGCAGTCGAGGAGTTGTGGAGAAAGACATCACAGGGACATGTTTGGGCGATTTGGGGGACATACGTAGCCCCAATGAGTCGTGCAGGGTATCACATTGAAGCACTCACGGTGTAGACTACGACTGGAGTGTGACGTCATGGGGCGCTTGCGCAGTCGAGGAGTAGTAAATAAAGGGCATGCTCGGTTGTACACTGAGGATATGTGTACCTATATTCCCCAATATACGAGCTCATAGAGATGGGGTTGTGGGGGCTCTAATCACGGTAATCTGCTACAGTTTTCCGGAGGAAATATCACAGCACAGGTCTGATGTATTGGGTATCACAGGAGAGTGTGTTTTGGGCAACTCGAAATCAAGTCATTTATGTCTATTGGAATATGACTGACTTTGATAGTTAAAAACTGTAAATAAAGTGAATATATTAAAAGTTTATTGGGGTGAACGTTCTCCGGGTCGTGGTGATACGCGCATGCACACTCAGGTAGTTGTATGGAAAGCGCAATTATGGTCAGCTGCGCACTGGTACATGCTTACCAAGACCTTATTAACACTATAGTCATAGGCGCACGGGTCTATTGAATCTCTCGTTGGGTAGAATATAATATGCGCAGGCGCAAGCTGGGAGTAGTACAGAAAGCTCAGTTACGGTCGGATGCGCACTCGGGTGGGTGAAACGTATATCCCATACAATGATGTGTATAAACCAGTGCAGTGGTCTTCACGCTATAAAAATCCTACCCTCGGTTCACCCATTCATTCCTGCTAACGAGCACTGGTGCAGCACCACACCACTTCATGATGACAGGGCATATCACGCGCGCTTTTCTCAGCCTTACCTCCGATGTCGGAATCCTCGAAAACATCGGGTGCTGACCCGACACATCCCCAGGAAAATGTCATTTGGCAGTGTCCCATGTCACAATTAATTCCCCTTCTTTGCTCAGTTGGATCGGCTTAATGGATCCACGGTGCAATGTAGCTGAAATCTAGATCCATGGCCCGCCTCCAAACAGATCGTTGTGGATGCGGACGATGTGCTTGTCGAGAACCGGTCAGCCTAGGTGATGTCTGTCAAAGCGACCTTGCAAGTCGCACTGTTAGAACCCAATGAAGTTATACCTAAAAATTACCTTGTGACGTTAATAATAAAGGTTCGGTTCAGGGCCGGCATCAGTCGTCTTCATGAAGCGCTTGGACGAAGTGTTGGACAATTTGTATTAAATACCTCAGAACCCTGCAACGTACAGCGAGGTGAACGCCCTCCACCGGGCTGTCAAGCCCCAGAGGATTCGTAGATCCTGGTTAAAACACCAAAGCAAAAGTGAGCTGCCCGGCGCCATTTTCCACGTAGCCGAATCATCATCGGGGGCATGGACAGCCAAAGGCAAGTCGACTTGGCCACCATGAGTGCTGTACAACATTTGCTATCGTTGGGTCCTATTCCTTTCAACCATATGAAACGGATATAGAGACTCTCCACAGGAGATCGGGCGGAGGGGTGTACATTTTAACCCATTCCATTGCACGTTCGAGCGACTTTGCGCTTTCTCTACTACTCTTGACATCATCGATTGCGTCTTGGTCACGTGACATGTATATCCACTCCACAGACACACAAAAGTAATGTATCAGACCACAGGACCACCCCTATGGGTCAGTACACAAGGGTATATAGGTACGCGTATCCCCATGGGCATCCGAACATGACCTTTCTCTACTAATGCGACAGCACATGCACACCATGACGTCAAATCTGGTAAAAATCACATTGGTCGTGACCTACACCAGTTTCAAGACGACACCCTGCACGATCCATTGGGACCTGTCACCCAGGATGATCGCAGATCGCTCAAATACGCCCCTGCGCATTTGCCCTTCCTCTGCACTTTCTTTACTACGGATGGCGTCACCGATGACGTCACACCACGTTCCGGAGACCGTACTCTATGGCATGAGCCTGTTCATCCCCCACAACCCTGCTCTATGGTATCTTTCATAGGGTAATCAAATTACACATATCCACCGTGCGCAGTCGAAAATGCCCTTTAGCTACTCCTCGACTGCATCCACACCAAGATGTCACGCTCTGGACAGCAACCCAGTCGTAGTCTACTCCACGAGAGCTTCACTACGCCACATTTAGACCACGCATCGCCCAAACACTGCGCGTCCGTAAAAGCCCTTTCTCTGCGCCTTTTTTACTACTGATGATGTCTCCAATGTCGTCATTCCCTCAGTAGTCTTTCCAAGGTCCACAGGCATCTCCAAGATCCACTCCAACGTTCCAGGTCCAAGGTCAAAGTTCGTCTTGATGGCCTGGTATGATAAATATTCCACTCCACAAGATGCTTGTCCCGGCCAGTATGCCTAGCTCCGTCATATATTCAGTTACAAAGATATGAAGTTGTCTCCCTTTAACTGTAAGACCGTGTTCGTTTAATACAGAAATCATTATCGTCCATCAAGAAAAACTGAAGCCCCCCAAACTTGACAACTTGTCCACGCCTTTACTCGGTATGGATGAATGAGTGCTGGATGATCCTATCAACCTGGTCCCACGACTTTACGCGAAAATATACTCCATTGTGTGGAATATCTTGGTAGTTAATTCTAGCTTGACTTCGTCATCAGAGATTTAATTTACACGCATTCTCTATATTTTGTGTCTTATTTCTAATGAGTCACTTTAGATTCACACAACAATATAGATTGCCTTAGTACTGTCACTTTTAAAAGATATTGTGAATATCTTTTCGCCCAAGGTGTTAAATTAATGTAATTTTGATTAGGTTTTAACCCGAGATAACTCGAATTCACGCAGGTAACGTCACTTGATGACGTGGTATTTTACCACAAGACGGCCACATAATACGAGCTGATATTCGAAGATACGAAATGGTTTAGAGATAGGATGTATTTGTCGACTAGACCCAAAATTGTTATTGGGTCGAAAATATTTGGTCAACATGCATGGGCTGCGATGCATTAATCTTGTGTCGGAATATTTCCAACCCCAAATTCTTCGGTTGGGATGAATTTAGACCCAATATACTACCCCTACCATGCAATTTTCGATATTCGCTCCTTTTGCTCGCATACACATCGACCCAATATTGTGGGATTGCAGCGACCAAATATTCTGGCCGTGTATATCCTAACGGCGGTGTCTTGAAAGTGAAATATCTTTGATTGCATCCTTATACACTCTTGGGATCTTGGTTCTTAAGAATATTTGCTTCTACAATGTCAGAGGGATTGGGTATAGACGTAGCGTATCCAAAATAGTTGGGTCAAAATGCAATTTGACCCAAAATATTTGTGTCCATCACGTCCGCCAAAAAATATCTGGTCAATTTGACCCAATCCAAGGATTGGGTATAGACGTGACGTGCCTAACATAATTGGGTCAAAACGACCCAAACAGTTTGGGTCAAAATGGAATTTGACTCAAAATGTTCGGGTCCGTCACGTCTATACATAAAATATCTGGTCAATTTCACACAATCCTTCTAAAAGTGAAACTTCGTTTCACGTGGATTGCATTGTGATCTTCATAAGATTTTGGAAAAAAATATAAGGGAATTGAATAATTATCTCCTTATGTGGTAGACGATACTTCAATTCTCTTACTGATTTTTCCCCAATTCATCTGGATATAATTCTATAAAATAAATAATTTCAGCCTAAATAAATGAATTTATCTTTAAGCAAATGCACAGAGATAATAAAACATCTGCCATATTTTGTTGATGTCACAAATACCCTTAACCCATGCACTTTCCACAGTTATATTATTTGTAATGATTATACTATGTATATTATTCGCTATTCCTTTGTTCTATTGATTTATTTGTTGTTGTTTTTTATATATGAGCATATTTAATTTTTATACATTATACATTCATAGACTTGAAGGAAACAGAAAGTTACACTTCATTATACGATTAATTCAAAGATATATTAATTTATGCGTTTTACGAAGTATGTGAGAGAGAGAGAATATCGTCGTCGGTGTCTTCCCTTACCTGGAAATGTTAAAAAATCAAGAGAAATTCAGACAGAAATAGAAAATAGAAGGTACACGCTTAAAACTAAAGTGTTGTAAAGTGTTGAAATAACACTTTAAGTATGTCCACAGGGACTGCACTTTAAAGTGCTGTCCCTGTGGACACACTTAAAGGGTTATTGCAACACTTTACGAGTAGGTTTCGACACTTAGTTTTAAGCGTGTAGGTATTCCACTGGGGGGAGGGGGGCTGGGGCAGTTATTGCACTATCCCGGCGGATTCTAGGGGTGTTCCAAAGTTAAAATCTAATGATAAGGTTTTTTTGTTTAGCAAACGTGCACATGTATACCTGTACATAGAAAGTTTGCTGCAGTTATCAGGTGTCGACGGATGATTATGAAACTTGGCACACATGTTTCTTATGATTAGAGGATGTACCTGTTTTGTTCAAATTATGGGAAATAATAACATTTTTTTTTGTTTAGGAAAAGTGTACATGTACACCTGTACATAGAAAGTTTGCCGCAGTCGTCATCTTTCAATGGATGATTATGTAACTTGGAACACATGTTTCTTTGTGTGATATTTATGAGATGAAATATTATTTTTGGTCCAAATTATGGCAAATGATAAGGTTTTTTTTGTTTAGCAAAAGTGCAAATGAACACCTGTACATAGAAAGCTTGCTGCAGTTTTGAGCTGTCAATCGATGATTACAGAACTTGTTACACATGTTTCGTATGATTAGAGGATGTACCTGCGCTATTTATGAGATGAAATCTTAATTTCCAAATTATGGAAAATGATAAGGCTTTTTGTTTTGCAAAAGTGTATAAAGAAAGTTTGCTGCAGTTGTCAGATGTCTCTGGATGATTCTGTAACTTGGTACACATGTTTCTTATGATTAGAGGATGTGCCCGTGCTATTTATGGGATTAAATATTAATTATTGTCCAAATTATAAGGTTTTGAACTTGAACAAGTATGAGTAATTTTTACCAATTATAAAGGGTTTTTTTGTTGGACAAAAATGTCCTGAAAAGTTAACTGGTCAGGTTTCATTGTATGATTATTAAACTTGGTATACATGTTTCCTGTGATTAGAGGATGTGTGTGTGCTACTTATGAGATGAAATATTAATTTTTGTCCAAATTGAGGGTTTCGACTAAGTAATTTGCCAATGATAATATAGGTACATGTTCACCTGCACATGAAGCTAACAGTGAATCTGTTCTGAAGCTGTCAGATTTCGTTGGATGATTTTGACACTTGCTACACTGTTTCATATGATCTGAGGATGTGCATGTGCTTTTTGTGACATGAAATATTAACTTTTGTCAAAATTATCGCGGTTTGGACATCGTACTTTTCCAATTATAAGGTTTTTGTCAGGCAAATATTTAGATGTACCCCACAAAGCGAGATGTTGGGGTTCTCAGAACGCTAATTGTTACACCGAATTACACCATATCTATATCACTGTTTGCTTATTAAGAAAAGTATATTGCAATTTCACTTATTGTAATCAGGAGACGACCTAGTAATTTGCAAGAACTTGTACCCAATCCTCTTGCCGTGTGGGCAATAGAATATATTTACCAAAAAAAAAGGTAGGATTTTGGTTCTTAATTTTGGTTCCAGCTATGCAGCAGACAAAACATCATTTTGGTTCGCAAATGTGGCATTGTGAATGCTGACATTTTTTAGACGATACATATACACTTGTCCACGGGACAAGCCATTAGGTTACTTTGTGTTTAGAACATAAACGCTTTGTGTTTGCACACACTTTCAGTTCGCTGTCTGACCAACATTCTTTTTATATTCTTAATGTTACGTAAGCAAACGTTTATATCATCTTTAACAATATATTAAGGATTCACTCCCATTAAATAAACTGTTTTGTCTTTTAGACAGCAGCACTATATTTACAGGGCGGGACTCATATTGCTATAATCTTTTGTTCCTTGGTAAAGTGTACTGGAAATATGCTTTTCAAACGAAATTCGATTTTGCTTTCGCGCTAAAGTTACGCAGTGTAACACGCCGGATACATAACGGCTACATAACGTCACACCAATGCAAGCTGCAATTGGATCGACAATATATACGCGCGTAATGTTTTTAGGCTTGAACGAAAAATATTCTATGATATCGAACTAAACAAGGAATTTTACTTTCCTGAAAGGATTTTCGCGTGGAATAATCATAGAAGAGCAAATGTATCACCAAGTGCTATGATTGTTGAGCACACAGTTGACACAAGAGGCATATTACCGTTCATCGAGTGTTATGAAAGAAAATATCGACATTTTGTTACCGCGTCTATGAAACTATTTTGATACATTTCGTTTTGAGGTGATAGAAATGATCGCGAACATTATGTGCACTCAGTATACATTTGCAAATTATGAACTGTCTTATCCGCTCGTGCCCGGTCAAATATTGCCAGATAACTACCCGGACCGTTTCAATGCCTCATACCAGAACGGAACTTCACCCAATCAGATGCGCCTGTGACATTTCTCCTCGAGAGCTTCCAGACGATATTTCATAGTCACATCTCACAAATCTAAATCGGTGTCCATAAAATAAACATGGAGCTCGCCAAAGAGGAGATATCTTTGATGTCGCTGTGATGGCAGCTGTCAAAACAACTTTCAGACTGCTCGCCTATCTACATGGATCGGATACGGCTATCGACATGAAGATGCGAAACAACTGCAGGAAAAGAAGGCTACTGATATACCGAGGCAAACAAGTCGATTTGATTTGATTTGACTGGTTTCGCGCAGAAGAGAATGTTCTTTCGGCTCACTGGCGACATTTGACCCGGTCGCGTGGAGTTCGAGAATGCAATGCGGACTGATCCCCATGTCCTCTTATGGTAGGCCGTCAGTGCCAAAACCTCGGTCATTTAGATCGCGGTGTAAATCGAACTTATACCGCGGTGTAAATCGAATGTATACCGCGGTGTAAATATTTTTGACTCGCAATGCAAGGATCCGCGCAATGCAAGCATCACTCGCAATACAAGAATCCGCGCAATGCAAGGATTGCGAGTGAATTTAATCTATTTAGTGTAAATATTTTTTCCTTTCAAAGCGCGGATTCTTGCATTGCGAGTCAAAAATATTTACACTAAATAAATTAAATTCACTCGCAATCCTTGCATTGCGAGTGATCCTTGCATTGCGCGGATACTTGCATTGCGAGTCAAAAATATTTACACCGCGGTATAAGTTCGATTTACACCGCGGTCTAAATGACCGAGGTTTTGGCACTGACGGCCTACCATATGCTCTTGATGTCTCTGGCCAGAAGTAATCGACTCAGACCAAATGGGCTGGCTGCAGGAAACAGACTCGGGCCTGGTCGTGGCCAACAAGGGACTCAACCTGTCAGTGACATCTTACCTGGATCGAGGGAGTAGAGAGAGAGAGACATGTAGGCACAACAAAGGAAACTATCAAACAATGTATTTAATCTGGTCGTGTACAATACTGTAAAGATCGAGCTTCATACTTCAATGGGTACGGGTAATTATGTCGTGGGATGAGATAATTATGTCGTGGCACGAGATAATTATCTCGTTGGACGAGATAATTATGTCGTGACACGAGATAATTTTCCGCGAAAAAAATATTGTGCATGTCCCCTCTACGGTTCCGTAAAGGAGAGCCTGATTATCTTTATGTGTAACAATAAAACATCCGCGAACAACCTAGTCTAAGACGCGAGTAGTGCAGGCCTCAATCTCATCCAGACAGGCTATCGCCTTGGCTCAGCTCGTCTTCTTATGGCTTCCTCCTGTCCTATTTAACCTGGACTACATGGAAGATCTCATCATCACCGTGCCCCTCTACACAGTGTCCGGTACACCAAGTAGTATTGTGGTTCGTCGTCGAATTTCGGCTGGGAGATTCCTTATCCTGGACACGGCCGCACACAGTGTCCCTTCCTGGACACGGTAGTACTCTGACGTCGCTACCTGGTTGCGACAGCTTCCAATATCCCTGCCTGGACACGGCAGTTCCCAGATATCTTTGCCCAGTCGCGACAGTAACCCCCCAGTTACAGCAAACTCTCCGGTCGCGACGGCGACCCTTCAATCATGACGGCCCTAAGAGCACGGCGGCGGTTGTGGCTCTCGCGCCACGGCGACGTCCCTCACGAAACGGTTCAGTGTGTAATAAGGTGTTTTAAATTATCATCTCGGTATCCCAACACTTCCGATTTTAATTTCAGCTCGGCATCAACGTAATTTGGCCAGCGATGAAATTCATGCCAGTCACATTTTATACCTTGCAGCGGATTGCCGTGATCAACTAGCTTAGCGCGTTCACTGATTGGTCTGATTTAGAGAAACCCCTTGATCTATTTATATCCAGAACTGCCATGGTTAACTAACGAATCCAGTGTAGCGATCCTAACAGAACGATCGCTACACTGGCTCGCGAGGATGCCTTTACCACTGATCAAGCTATTAAAATGAATCAGTAAAACAAAACCAAAAACATACGTGAATACTCACAAACCTGTAGCTTAAGCCTTTTCCATGAGATTATTTTCTAAATCTGCATTCATCTTCAATTCGTCATCTTCATTTTATCCAGCCAATTTCTACGTTCCCACTTCGAACCTGTCGAAGTGGGAACGTAGAAATTGGCTGGATAAAATGAAGATGCAATTCGTATGCATTTGGCAATAGCCTGGCATTCGGGCTATTACCAAATGCATACGAATTGAAGATGAATGCTAAAGCTACATGTTAGTGAGTATACGTATATGGTTTTAGAGAATACTGATTCATTTTAATGGTTTGATCAATGGTAAAAGGCGGACATTTGGACCAGAAAGCTGTCAGCATTCAAAGGCATCCCCAATTTTCTTGTAACACTCGGCACATGGTAGAGAGCTACATTTCGTAGCTAGCAGGTCTGTATACTCCGTCACCACTCTGTTTTATCAGACGAACCATTCCTAGTGACACCTATACGGAAACTGACAACTGAAATCGGTGTCCGAGAAATGAACACCGATCGAAGATCTCGGCGTTGATGATGTCAGCCGTCATAACAATATTAAGCTGTGACGGCTATCGACATGCGGATCGGCCATCGACATCCAGATCTAAACCTACGCTGGGAACAAACTGTTACGCCCACTGTACTTGTATACCGGCGCAAACTGTCCCAGGCTAATCTCTGTCGAGATTGTGATGATGCATACCACAGGGGCTCGTTACCGTTGTTAATTAGGTTGATTATAGGGGGGGGGTGTCGATGTAGGGAATAAATGGGGTTTATTCCCTACCTCGACCCCTCCCCCTGTAATCAACCTAATTAACCAATTAATAACGGTAACGAGCCCCTGTGATGTATACCATGCCAGTACCAGCATTCGAAATCGAAAGAGCATGTAACTAAAATAATCTTACCTGAACAAACAGAATTGATAGAGTACTTTTGAAATATGTAATAATTATAACTTTTTCTGTTTATTGTCATAGTTTGGGAAAGTTATGTCATCATGGATTTGATTGGATTTTATTTACATTCAGTCGCTTTCTGGTCCATGCAACGAAATAAAGATACACCTCTTGTGAAGAATGCTATTTAACAAAGAACGTTTCATTGAGGATTTTTTTTTACCACTTGCTTATTTATACACAGTGGGTTGTCTCCCTTGCTTGGCGGGATGCCTTCAAGAGACGGGGAAAATCTCAGTAAATATTAGTTCTTGATATGGTATCTAAATTGATTTTCGCTGTATACATTTATACAATTGCCGCGGATTCTATCTGTCTCAGATGCGTAGCGGTGCTTCAAATCAAACAAACACGTGATTCGGACCAAAGCATTCGGCTCCCGGCGTGAAATTTCACCCCGACACTGTTTATATATCGCACTGTATCAATGGCTGACGGCATTAGCCCGGTACAAAGACGGAGCAGGTTTAAGAAGCAATCCGCGAAACATATGAGGTCAAAGAAAAGGTTATCACGAAAAGAATTGCTCCACAGCAGGCACAGTAGCTATTTATTTGGTTTGTATAGAATAACGCCTGCCATCGGCTTTCCATTTCTGCAATGGTATTGGAACACTTCGAATCTCAGCGGACTGGTGGTATGGTGTAGAGCTCAGTAAATGGGGTATACCGTTATGAATGTTTAGAAATCGTCAGAAATATTTCATTTACTGACGCAAATGTCACTTTTCGCGGTTCATACTCCATGTAAGAATCACAAGACATTGCATACAATAGCCAAGTCTGGGGACAACAATGTGTCTAGACGGGTCTTTTCGGCGGCACAAAGACTAAGACAATAGCCTCCTACATGAAGTATCTACCCTTTTCGCGGATTACTGCAGAAAAATGTTTTATCAAAAAAGTGTTTGGAACAGCATGCACAATATGAGTCTAAAACATATAACATGCATAATATTGCAAATGAGGGGGAAATAATTCGTTCGGACAAACTCCTAGCAGAGTTAAACTCTCCTGTTTCTTATTTATTAATCATCGCTAGATTCGTTCTGTAGCCCAGAACCAGAACATCATCTCACGGACGTACATTTACCTGCCCAATCTTCTTTATCAAGCATAATCAATATAAATATATTTAATATCACCTTGCTATATATATAGTTGATTTGCTTCTGATCATTAGACTCTGTATGTCGGAGCAGATTTTTACCGTCTGAATCGGATTTTTATGGGATTCTTGCCGTTTTCGACTTCAACATTTTATGGCATTTTAAATAAAGCTTCTCTGCCCCATTCATTAGGAGAAAAGCAAACGAAACGTAAACAGGGGCTCAAGATCTATCGAAAATACCTTCGAGATAGATGACATCGTGATGTTCAGTCAGAGAGAGCCAATTCAATTGTGCTTACATTTCCTGACATAGAGTTTGCGCAAAAGTAGAATATCTGCATCTGTTACATAGTAGCCTTGTTCAGTTCCATGCAATATAGTATCTTAACCCTACCTGGCCTGGAGGGTGGAGAGGCACTTTCCACCCCCTTGATTTTTTGCTCCTATCTCAGAAACGAGAAAAAAACGAGAGTTGAGTCTCCTTGACTTTGTAGATTATCATGTTTGGGTCATTTTGAGCCTATTTGCATGACCCCCCCGGACAGAGAATCATGGTTAAATTCAAAATGGCGGCCATGCGGGGTACCAGAAAAGTGATATTTTCGTCAGTTTTCTCCAAATATTTTGCTTTTCTGCATGAAAAACCTATTTTTATTTCATTTCATTTATATCAGATTGTTATTTACTAATTTATCATGCAGTTTTTGCCAAGAAAACACATAAATAAAAAAATCTGACAGAAAATCGTCCAAAATGGCTCTTGAAAATGACGTCACTGTGACGTCATCATGGCAGCCATCTTTTTTACATTTTCTGGTAGAGCTTGACCCAAAGATATAGTGTGGTAAGTTTCAGTCCTCTAGCCTTACGGATAGCTCAAATATGCGCTACACCCCCAAATCGACCAGGCCAGATATAGTTAAATAAACGTTCTGAAGTCACAAGGAATAAGATGGAGCTTATACCTCTTGCAAGATGTGAGCTAAATTCATTTAAATTTGATCTAGTACGGTGATTATGTACAGCTATGAATGTATGGGACAAGTCGGCATAAATTGTTGAAATTTTGATATCTTCAATATTTAGATTGAGAAATTCCGCTAATGTAATTATATTGGTCAGTTAAACCAGATATTTGACAGGACTGGGCTACCAGGATGCTATTTATATCCATTTGACCACCTGGTTTCTTGATTCCGTGTTGTTCTGGAAAAATATATAGATATTTTTTTTATTATTTTTTTCTGTCATGTGTCCAGAAATGGTCGGAAACATAACCTAATAATTTACGGCTATCAGATCATGCGTTTTCAATAAACTTCAGCAAGATGGGAAACATTAAGGAAAAACTATTGACATGAGTTTGTATACATATAAGCCGTGGGAACAGACCTCTTGGATATATTATATTCGGCTAATGTTTACCGTGTATATGCTAATATCGTGTAGATATTTATGTTTGTATATTGTTTTAATTTGCCCACCCGGGGAATGTACACATGCGGGCTCATGCTTGTCTTGTGAGTTGTGATATATCCAAAAACCACAACCACGTTTAACCATGCAGATCAAGTGAAGAGAAAAGAACATTCGGCATTGTAAAAACAGTGTACAAAAACTGTTTTTGTACACTGTAAAAATGTCGTTCGGATATAAAGCATGAATTTGTCCACTTTTCTAACATGCATGTTTGGATTAGCGCCTACATTCTCATTGTGTTTAGGACATTTTTTTTTCATTTTGGGTTAATATCCTAAAAAGTTTAATATTTAATATTTGAAAAAAGTAGACAAATTTCATGTTTGATCATCGAACACAAATTTCAAAGTGCCTTTCTTGTAAGCAGGCTGTAGGCCTATATTGCCAAGCTGAAACTACTTTCAAAGGTATTCAATCATATGTTATTAACGTTTCAATATTTTTGCTAATATCCAATTATTTTCCATACTTTGTTGGAAAAAAATAAATACTCTGCAGTGTGTGCTTCGAAGTTCGAAACCGCAACCCTATATGACAGTAAATCTTCAACAGGAAACCCACGCAGGCAAAATAATCTCATGCTCAACTGCGCTTTTTCACACAAAGTGGAGCTGCATCCATGGGACTTATCTCTAGTTGCTTCGATTAAAAATATACCTAACAATATGCGTAATTAAATAAACAAATTGCTTATGGATAACAACTTCTAGTTGTTGTCCTGAATAAACTAGAAGTTGTTATCCATAAGCAATTTGTTTATTTATCTACTTCCCAACTTCTAAATGCCACTTAAGGAAATATACGTAATTATTTGCAATTTATTTATTTACTGCCAATGTTTCGCTTGAAATTGTAGTAATAAGAACGATATACCGACGGAATATGACGCAAATCTTTACGTCTAATGGCGTCGAATTCCAAGGATATAGTCTCTCTGGTAAGGCTTTGCGATTCTTCAGCCAGCAAACACTATCGAATATAGTATGAATGTCCCAAAGGATAAAATCGAGCTTATTGTTTTGTGTAACTTCTCCCGAAAGAATATCGCTCGGGGAGTAAGGAAAAACAGAAGCGGAAGACGACAAAAACAGACGCAAAACCAACAGTTCTTTTGTAATTCCAAACGGTCGACGTGGGTGGCGTACAGAGGAAAGTCTTTGATGGTGTTTTCTATCAGTTGGTGTGTATATAACAGTTGGTTAATTTATTCTACTATGGAAATAACGCACAGCTTTTGAGAATAATAGCACTGGCAGTCTCAATTCTTTCATGGGAAAGAGCTATAAGAATGCATTGGTTTGTTTTGTTTGGGAGTTATGTTCCAAACTAATGCCATCTAAAACAAATGATACAATCTGCTAATTGTTGAGATTGCCTAAATCCATTTGACAACGTGGAATAATAGCCTCGCCATATGCATCTTCATACACAAGCCGGCTTCTTCGTTCATCTTCGAATTAGACTTGATACATCGGACCACCTTTTAGCATTCAACGTCCGAGGTGTATTTCATCTACAAACCGGAGAGGAGTCAATCAGAATGTAGAGTGACGTCTTTCCTCAGTTGTTACGTCATTCCTTCTAATATGGCGGTACGTGTGGCCATCCTCCCCATCGCGCATGCTCCATTTCACAGGCTCATTTATCATCCCTGCCTCCAATAGCGGAAGTTGACCTTTACTACGTTGCTATATGACGCATAGGGGAAAACCCACGTGCGCACGGTTCAGTTTGAATCCGGCCGAACAACTCCTTCAGTTTTGCACACGAGCGAACTACTTTTCATATGCTCTGTCCAGATAAACAGGGAAAATAATTAAACAGATAATTCTTTTTAACGATAGGTCAACAGAGGTATTATGCAGATTTTACTATATGATGTCACTTCCGGCGATGTGCGCGCGGCCCCGAATGTTGTCCAAAAATCTGACTGGTGGCTGGGGTATTATTAGACCCCCAGCGAGGTGGTTGACGTGTGGCCAGATACATAGGACAGCCAATTAATAATCCACTCATAAACACAATTCGAAATTCAAATGGATTTGAGGTCAATGACGTTTCGTGTCTATTTATAAATTACTTTGAAAAAACCCGATGGGCTGATCTATCAGGGCCAATTCGAAGTGTGAACAGAGAAGTCGGCTTGTGTATGGAGATGCAACATATGACGATATGCCTACTTGTTGACAGAAACCCTCTCCATATCGCATTCTCTATCATATATTATTTTCTTTCTGTTTTGTTTCCAGGTTTTTTTTGTTCTCACCTATGAAACTCCATTAGAAAATAACCAACATTATCCCACGGTTTCGGATTTTTTACCGGTCTGGCTTTTCGATCAATCCTGCTTGTAGATATATATTCTGGCAATTTATATCATTTCGAAACACATCAACATGCTTACCATTGATGCAGAATACAAGAGTAAATATGAAAATATAATTTATCATTTCTTCTTCAATATGCAGATGTTCATAGTCTCGGAAGAGAAACTCTTTAACACTACTGTATCAAATAACATTTGCTACTACGATCGCTTTAACATGGTGTTGTATTCAATAAATTTAGATGGAACAGCAATGATGGTCACATTTTTGTGATATCTATATAAAATTATCATATTGATACAGGACTAAACGGTGTATAGCCTGGCTATAGTCAAAATTGGGTCCACTATATGTTTTATCTTTAAGGGGTAGTTGTGGGACGGATCAGGGATGGTGGTGGTGAGGATCAAGGATTGTGGTGGTGAGGATCAGGGATTATGGTGGTGAGGAACAGGGATGGTGGTGGTGGTGGTGGTGGTGGTGAGGATCAGGGATGGTAGTGGTGAGGATCAGTGATGGGGGTGGTGAGGATCAGAGATAATGGTGGTGATGGTGAGTATTATCGATGAAGGTGATGACCAAGATCAAGGATTGTGGTGTTGAGGAACAGGAATTATTCTGGTGAGGATCAGGGCTGGTGGTATTGCGGATCAGGGATTGTTCTGGTGAGGACTAGAGATGGTAGTGTTGAGGATCAGGCCGGGATTGTTCTGGTGAGGACTAGAGATGGTGGTGTTGAGGATCAGGGATTGTTCTGGTGAGGACTAGGGATGGTGGTGTTGAGGATCAGGGATTGTTCTGGTGAGGACTAGGGATGGTGGTGTTGAGGATCAGGGATTGTTCTGGTGAGGACTAGAGATGGTGGTGTTGAGGATCAGGCCGGGATTGTTCTGGTAAGGACTAGAGATGGTGGTGTTGAGGATCAGGGATTGTTCTGGTGAGGACTAGGGATGGTGGTGTTGAGGATCAGGGATTGTTCAGGTGAGGATCAGGGATGGTTGTATTGAGGATCAGTGATGCTGGTGAATATCAGTGATGATGTTGAGGATCAGGGATGATGGTGATGATCAGGAATGGTGGTGAGGATCAGGTATGGTAGTTATTTGGATCAGATAAGTATATGTGGCGAGAATCAAAAAAGATGGGGTTGGATGTGGTGATTAATACCAGGAATGGCTGTGGGGAGGATTAAGGATGGTTGTGATGGGGACCAGCGATGGTTGTGGTGAGGATCAGGACGAAATGTGGTAACGATCAGGGATGATGGTGGTGAAATTCAGGTATGGTGTGATGATAGGGGATGATGGTAGATTTGGGGGTGATAGGCCGGGATGAAGGACCTTAATTTATTTATTTTAACATACTTTATCTCATACGTTCTAAATGTCTAACTAAATTCCATGTTACCTTCGATCGAATAACATGCCAACTGGGGGAAAAGCGGAAAAATACAGGGGCAGACTGCATGGGTTTCTTTATTTTATTGAAAACTCAAACTGAGGAAAACGAACTAATGCAAAAAAACACACCAGCAAAATGGAGGGAAACACATAATTAATCACGCATTGATAATGTATAGCTAGAGCCTAAAGTTTGTAATAATTTCCTATTTGCATTTTTTTATTTCAAATTGCAAGTGTACATATAGGAACGTGATCACTTTATAATTAAGAAGTATTCAAACGAAAAAGATTAGTTTTGAATTTTAAATTTTGTGAGTGTTCCATTGAAAATATGAAATACGAGAGTAAAATTGACATCTTGTAGCTTGTATGACACCTGTTCAATAATTGATTTCTCTGCCGACATTGGTGGAAAACTTTCATTTTTTCAAGTTCCCGTGGAAGAGAAGGGAAATCCACTGTGAGATCTCAGAATTGCACTGAAAACCGAAGCAAACTCGCCACGTGGCATCACGACAAAAGAGCAACTGTGGTCGCTCTCGGTCAAACAATGATAAGAATGTATCCTGAAAGAACGGCAACACTGAAACGTGATCTCCACCAGATAAAATAGATTCGAATATTGAGAGCTCGTCATTCGACTCATAGAAATTCTAAGGATTTGACAATTGTGGCAAATCCATTACATATTCATTGGTCGCCTGAAGATGATTAGGGCATTTGGGGAACACGTGGACGAACGACGGCAGGCTGTTTGCGACATGTGGTTCGCGATTGTCTTTCGGAAGATACAGCATAGTGGACGGTTAATTTATGGTTGATGTTCAGCTTGTCTTAATCCCTAATGAGCACCAAGCATCAATGTTAATAACAGAAAACGTCCGCGCGAAAACAGATCCTGCTCGACTTATTAGAAAAACCGATATTTCAAGAAAGAAATATTCAATTGTTACTTTATAATACATGTATGCCTCGTAGCCATTTTTTGTAATATGCCATTAAAGTAAAATATAATTGTTAAGTTTGATAACTTTATGTGAATAGTCTGAAAAGAAACATTAGGCAAATTTGAACTTTTTGCTATATACAGTTCTGTTCGTATTTCTGTAGCGCGGTTACAGTTTTTAAGATTCCATTAAAAATAATAATATCGAGATTTTAATAATCTTGTGATCGATGGCGTTTACACTCTCAGAAATATTCAGGGAATAATCCTGAATATATCAGGTTGCACATCCACAACTCAATTTCAGGGATTTTACCTGAAATTCAGTATTAATTTCCTGAAATTCAGGTATATCATCCATGAATTAAAGCTAAATTACCTGAATTTTAGGGGATTTTACGTACCTGAATATGGTCGGCAACATACTAATCAGGGTGGTAAATTTGCCTGAATTTCAGGGAAAATC
The DNA here is from genome assembly GCA_036873755.1 of Hanleya hanleyi. Lineage (NCBI taxonomy): Eukaryota > Metazoa > Mollusca > Polyplacophora > Lepidopleurida > Hanleyidae > Hanleya > Hanleya hanleyi. Next base: position 101,892 of record JAVTVY010033720.1, on the reverse strand, counting down.
CACTCATTCAGGGATCATTTTCCTGAAATTCAGGAAATTATCCCTGGATTTCAGGTAAAATCCCTGAAATTGAGTTGTGGATGTACAGCCTGATCTATTCAGGATTATTCCCTGAATATTTCTGAGAGTGTATCTTGGATCCTGCTGATATCTATATTTTAAATTAAATGTGGTAAAATGAGAAATGTATATAATATATTTTACCTTATAACTTCCAAGATACATCATACAATTTATGGTACTAGCTGCATGTCTGAAGTGGGATTGTCTCAAATTGCAGGGTATAGGCTATCATATTGAAGCAATAACGGTGCTGTCATTTTTGGAAATTCGATATAAGAGAGCAAATATATTTTTCGAAAATGACGTCTCAATGTATTTTGCGAAAAGAAACGAGAAAATTCGAAATGAGTATTTGTGAAATGAGAAAATGCGAAATGAAAATTTGCGAAACGAGAAAATGCGAAATGAGAACATGCGAAATGATAATTTGTGAAATGAGAAAATGTCAAATGGGAATGATAGTCCGCTCCTTGGCTTGATCGTCCACATATAGGATCGACGGTTTCATACTCAGGAATGGTTGTCCGCCCCCAGAAATGACTGACCTCTGGGCTCATTTCGCGTTTTCTCATTAATGGTGGAAAAAGTTATAATCAATTTTATGAACTTGTAAAACTGAATGTTATGTTTGAAATTTAATTAAAAATATATATTTATGAGTAGAATAGATTTATAGGGGGGAATTATATATAATACGGGTTTTCAGCACAACATGGACTTGTACAATCCTATCCATATTGCACGAAGCACTGTATAATAACCTAATATTATTCTTCTTCTTCCTTTTTTTCAAATGCTGATTCAAATTTGACCATCTGGATAAAGTATCAAGTTTGGTATACCCTAATCCACGCCAGATTTATTTGCGAGTGGAGAAAGCCGAGAAGACAAATGGTCCCTGCCGTCCGATATCAAATATACAACGCTCAAATTTGAATCCATATTTAAAAGCCCTCTTTCAACGAGTTTGCATGTTTCTAACCTTATCGCTATAGAATCAGTTCCCCGCTCACAACGTCGTGTTGGCCGACCGGTAGTTTGCACGTCATTGGAAGGGAGTCTCGCGTTATTTATCTCACTTCTGTCATCGCAAGCAATGAGCTCTCCCAAAATGTTTTCCCATAAAATCGAAAGAAATGTGAGCAGGGAATGACAGACTGGAATGGAGTGCCCATCGGTAGCCAGTAAAAATTCGACTTGAAGGTGCGCCGTCAAAAATTGCTCCACAGCTTACAAACTGGCGCTTGAAGAATTCCGGCGTTTTCACAGTCATTTACTGGAAACGTTAGCTTTTTGACGAAGAGAATTGTCATCGAGCGAGTTTTCAACTATTCATTCGGACGCGTCCGTGTCGTGGAACTCACATGTCCACCATTAGGAACTTCAAGAGTAATTTCCGTCCAACATTAGCTTCCATTTATCGCCGTTTCACAAGTATTGGACGCGGATAGGAACGGACTGATGTGGCAATTAGGGCATAGTTGTTCTCCACATGTCACCGACTGTTTACACTAATGGTTACACCATTTAAGCGACACTCGTGCCCCGACATCGAAACCTCAGATTGTCGCTTCGACTTATACGTCAGTATCTTTTAGTCCATGGTGAATAAGACATATAAAAAAGAATTCAACTAACAATATAATAGTATAGCAGAACTTCTACATCAATTACATGGAAAACTCCACCATCTTCATACTATTGCAGACACGCTACGATTTGTCCCATGGTACTTGCAAATTAATGATTTAAAAAAATCTACCGGGTATATATGCCGATATACATTCCATTATACTCTTGACGGTATAGGTATATAAACCCGTACAACCATAAACAATCTTAATAAATTAATATCCTATATCAATGCTCACCAATCGTTCATGTCGCTATATAGGATCTTACTGATTTCAGTTGAATTTGGTGTTCAGAGCGTCCAGGTCATGAATATTTAATAGTCTTATGACATCACGGCCGCAGTTTAACTACTTTACCGGTACTTGCAGACGTGGAGGGGAATAGGGTTAGGTATCGGTGTCCGCTTTAACCCAAGGTTTATGCCAAGAAGCAGTCCATATTTCTACCCCGCTTTATGGTGCCAATCTGGCGGGAGAGCGGCAGCATCGAGAGATCTCACACCGTGGCGCCTGATTCGGCTGAGCCAACGAAAAAGCCCCTACCATTATGTTCCCTTCAAAGCACTATGAAGAGTTCTCGGGATTGGTCAACACTCGCGTTAGTGCAAGCCGGTTAGATCCCACAGACGACATATCCAAACAGGAGAGCAGATAGGATATAATTCTAATTAGACTGAACCATAAAAATATGATAGTTATCATTAAAAAAAGGTGATGGCAGCATCACCAAAAAGGTGATGAGTTAGAACCATCACTTTATTTCATAATCACATTTCAATGGTGATGGCCAGCAGCGTGGTGAGAAATGAGTGAATATTTTAGGCCATCACCTTAAAACGATTATCACCCCAAATTTACACTTGGTGCTCATCACCATTAAAAGAGGATGATCTGGTCTCATAACCAGGTTGTGAACTGAGCCAATCACCATTTTTCAGCGTCTATAAAGAGTGATGACCAGACCTCATCACCATTACAATTGTGATGAGTTCTGGCTGAGCGGTGTATTCTACATACTGCTAGTGTTTTATTTATTTATTTTCTAGAATTTGCGATTAATAAATCATTACTTTGCCAGTGCCTTATAGGATTTGTCTAACAATGAGGCACGACCAAAAGGATATGTGTCGACAAATATACGGGAATTACTCCCTTGAGTGAGGTGATAATCAAGGTGATTTTTTTTTTCAATCGAAAACGTGCCAAATCAGATTTTTCTTGAAGTTTACATACTGAAATATCAGCCTCGAAAAAACTGTATGTATAAACCGTTGTATAAAAATGGAGATATGATTGATCAAAATGTGCTCCTCGGCCTGATTTTGTATTTTTGAGGCATTTACAGTGAGGATTTGGTTTGAAGTGTCATATTTTTGCTACAGGAGAAAATCCTTCATGAAAATGCACCAAAAATACCAAAATAAGCCGGGGAGCACATTTTGATTAATCATATCTCCATTTTTATTCAACTGAACATCGCAATTTTTGGCTTAATAAAATGAAGATGTGCAGGAATAAGCCTCAAAGACTTCTCTCCTATACATAAATGCGTAATATGCTGCTTTGAATTATTACTGTTATTTGGTTGTTGTCCCCCCCCTCCCGCCGGCCCCCAACAACCACCCTATCGATAACATTTAGAAAAAATCGTCGTTTTTCAAAGTCAGTGTATGTCAAGCATCTGCCGGCGTATGTCAAACAGTTTCTCGCAGATTTTCAACAATATATGGACGCGGTACTGATAGATTTATTAACCAGTTTGGCTAAACATGTGAACGTGTCAGACACGAAAATATATATCTCCACAAATTTCAGGTGTCAAGAGTTTACAACAACATCAATCTCACAGTTGCCTGGCTTGTATATGTGATGGTAGATGCATACATATTTTTGCAATGAATTGTGAAAATTAATAAATATACATATATATATATTTTTTCGAAACTTGATTTTTTTTCCTGAAAATGTTCCTCTGTCATCTTTGAATGAATAAAGTCATACCCAAGTGATGTCAAGCCGAACAAATTACAACGCATATAAGGGAAGTGGGAAGAGGTGCCGACATACTGACAAGAGTCACATGACTTCACGGTATAGTCTTCTGGTTAACCTATTCTAAAGCACGTACCAAGAATCTAACGATTATTGATATGTGTTGTATCTCAGGTACGCTTTTATTGTACCTATTCATGTGGCAACTTGGATGAAATGACCACACGGCCCGTAGCACCGGCATAAGTGGTATTAGATACAAATCTAGAGAGCTATGATGGAAATGCTCTGAAAACTCGTATATTGGTAATTGGTGAGCTGTGTCGCTGTGACAACTCGTACACTGGGGATTGGTGAGCTGTATATTCGTTAGATGAAAATGACGGCATTTAAAACAAAAGACTAGTCTGTAAGGCCCAATGTCGACCCAGCATCAACTTCCCACAATGCCAACATATATCAAAAACCCGAGTTACAGTTTGTAATTTTCTACCATATACACTGATACTTTGACAAAGATAACCTGTGTCATCAGGATAAGGCAGAAAATTAAAAACAGTACCAAATCGGGTTTCATTCGCCTTGACATCAATGGGAATGAATTTATTTGAGTCAAAGATGAAAGGAAATAACTTTCAGGAAAGAAATTTACATTTGAAAAAGAAATATTCAATATATTTATAAATTTTCATAATTTATTGAAAATATACGTATCCCTCTACCGTTAAATATCCTACAAGCCATACAACTGTGAACAATTATACAACAAGTTTAGAGTCCTCTTCCAATAGAGACGTCTAATTGATTTGGACTTTCACTGATGCTCATTAAAACTTGTTAAAATATTCGACAGTTCAAGGCCGTCCACATATCCCCCCAAAGATGTGGAAAACAGCTGAATTAACTCTGAATCCCAAACTCTGAATGAATATTAATTGGAGTTAATTTTGCATTTTTGTGGCATATTTTAAATCAGTAGCCAAAATTATAGTCATTTATATGGGAAATAATAAATCATTTTTAATGCAACTAACAAATAAGTATGTTCTACCTTATACTCGCAATAGAATTAGCAGATATAGAAATATATCAAGTTTTCTGTAGGTTTGTAACATTTTTTTTTGCTAACCCGAGAAAGGTACTCATCGTTTTTTCTCATTCTCTTGCGCATATGTTTACTCTGTTAATAGCACAATGATAACAAACAACCCCCTGGATGGCCGGTTATGGCAATCTCTGTCTGTTAGTGATGAATATTTCAGAAACCTTCAGGTAATCACGGGACGTACCGGTAATACAGAGGAAAATAACAAGCATTTTGAGGAGGAATAATGCCAAGAACAGTCTGTGAGGAAACCGTACATAAGCACTCTCCTAATATTAGCTGGTTACAGCCTTGTCATTTTATCTTCGTCCACGCGCTACTGTATATTTTTCAGTAAAAAAATTAAACACTGTCGTAGCCTACCGTATTGGAGCACCCCCGCCAAAAAAAAAACGTTGGGCAAAAAAACATCAACAACAACAACAGGGTAATCCATTGTCGTGCCATGCAGCTCAGGCGGCAGATTGCTGAGATCGAAAGGCAGGCCATGCCAACTTCACTGGTCAACCCATAATCCCAAGTCATGGCTCGTCAATTAAATCCGTGCCATGACGGATATCTTATAAGCCATAACGTTTATGCACCGGTTCATTCGGAAAAATTCCGGAGCGCATCCGTGACCTCATGACCTCTCCGTATATGCCCATATTTAAGCGGATTAGGCACAAGGTAATGTGTTTCATATTTCATCCCCTCAGCTTTTCTACGTATGAACTCGGCCTTCGTCGAAATATACCTAGATCGCATGTAGCACACATCGCCCCAAAATGGCGTCGGTCCATTGGCTGTTATTTTAAACTGACAGTTCCAGTAATAACTGTGCAGCCCTAATCTGCTGGCAGAGCCTGGTACGGATTATATGGAGGATGTGGTCAACCGAGACACTGTAAAACACTGCTCTGCGAGAAGCTCTTCCGTCCTATGTATAAATAATGAGCCAATGAGAAAGCTCGTAGAAAACTTTTAGAACGAATCTTGCCTATGTTCTAAAAAATTTTTTTGTGGATTTTCAAACCAAAATTTGTCGCACTATTGCAATTTTCAGAGATTCAAATGGCAAATTAACATGGAACAAAACACGTATCGCCTGTTCGAATCCCCGAGAGCCGAAATTTACGAGAAGGAGTCAATTGGCGACAAAATATCGGCTTGGTACAGGATGGGTAAATATGGGACTCAGCATGCACGAGTAGACTTCTGATGATACTTTTCATTCAATGTAATATTTGGTTATATTTCAGTGCATGTGATCTTAAAACTGACAATACAAATGATGAATAAAATAGCAAAACTTCTAACTTTCGACTATAATTTATGCAGATGACGCATTATAATTTGGAAAACAAGGAAATTTGGAAGACTGCTTTCCATTGGCTGGTGTTCACTCGAAATCCACAGTGCTACCTAGCAATCTTAAGGAGCGAATATTCCCCTATCTTCCCTCGGGTGAGCGGAAGACATATACAGCCAGGAATAAATAACCCGCTGCTTATTTGTGCGTGCGAACGTTCACGCTGAAGATAAGCTGTAGATATTCATTTAAAACATGAACGTGTGTTTTCTGACATCGTCTTGTTTGTTTCTGTAGAATAATGGAGAAACCATCAGGTCCTAATTACTCCACAATTGTCATCAGCTCAGTCGAAACGAATGACTTTCCCTGATTTGTTTTTCCTATTTCGTTTTATGAGGTAAGCTTATAGCCATATGTTTGCGTTGTCAATCACGATCGGCTCATTTCGGCGGGGGTCAACACCTTATGGTAGTTTACGCCCTTATTCATCTTAAAACCATCTGACTTTGTTCCATCCCAAAACAATGTTCTGCAAGTCAGACATTTTAGCGAGGACGACGAGTATTGTTTTAACACGCGATAACCAATGCTGAACAAATAAATACTAAAAAGTAAACGAATACAGACGATGGCGTACCCCTCAGATATGTTACGCAGTTAAAAAGCAATAAATAGAAAACGGCCACAGACGAAATTTCCAACTCTAAGGGAAAATCTGAAAACTTAAATTCAAAGCATGCACTTTTGGACAATTAGGCTTAAGTTTGATATTCCATTTATTGAATTGAATCATTGCATGCAGTCATGATAAATTGTTTAAATTTTCGAGCCCATCGTCGGTTACCGCATGAAGAGCTTCAAGTTTTCTTTCGCGTTTTCCATTTCATTGAAAAGAGCTTTCCGTGTGATGGAAAACGACAAAACTTTAAGCCCCCTTGTGCTTACAGACTTATTGATTCGAGTCAAGAATCACTCTTTGTGGAAAACCCATGGCCAGAAGTCGGAAGCATCAACCGATCAAAGAGTGACGAGTCCAGTACCAGACAAACGGGATTCAATCGTGTTTCTTTTTCACGAAGACATTCTGAGAGCAGAGAAGACTAGTTTGACGCGAACGGCGCGAGCGGCCATAGACAAAAGCCTCAGTGTCCATAACCTTTGTGGCCGTTCCCTTGTAGAGCACTTGGAAACAAACACACATTAAGAAAAGCGCCACCAGCGATTCACAGGGACCATAGCGTCTTTCCGGATTCACAAGCCACAAGTAAGCTAGCTTATTGGTTATCTTCAGTGGAAAGGAAGGAAGTTTTCTGATGAGAATGTCTGAAAAATTATTCCCCGAGGCAGTGAAATGCCCATCGCCTTGCCGGGGAACTCTTCAAAGTTTGGTTAGGGCGGATATTGGCTGTCGTTGGCTCTCAGCCGTGTTTGGATGCCGTTCTTGGACCGTTTCTCCGGGCCCTCGAGTCTCCGTTGGAGCGCGATTACAAACATCGTCCCAATAAGCCTTCTCGCTGTTATTGCTCTCCTTGGCTCTCGTTGCTGTCTTATATTAGACACTGAACGACTCGAGAAATACGCCTTATTCTAATATTTGTGCACACCATGTGTAAACATTATGCGAGGAGATTAAAACCTCTGGCCCGCTATTACTAACGGTTGAAACAAAGCAATAAGCTGTCTGTTCTCAATCAGAACCTGAGCGCCAAGAAGAGTGGACTGGAATGGTAAATTAACTTATCTCGACGTCTTCTACCACCACATTATTGAGTTAGACATCAGGCGTAATGAACTGGTCAATCTTGTACCTTTACTCAGAATCCTTATTCTACCTATTCTCGAAGGCCTTATTGGGCTGCGTCAGTCCTATGGAATTCACATTCTAATTCTCTTCTAATTCCGAAATTCGTAATTTGTAACTTGTCAGGATGGCCATGAAATCCGGTAGCGTAACCAAAATGTTATCTGAAGCCCAATGTGTCTTGGATTTTGTCTTTGTCGGAAAATTTCAAGGGGAACCCAAACGGAAAATAAAAACTTATGGGAGAGGAATATGTTGTTGCTATATTTTTGCCTGAAAAAAAAAAAAAATTATTTCATGAAAATATTTTTACTAAAAGTCCAGGTCTTGATGGTTTCCATGTAGATTGTTTCAATTTATTTGTATGCAATGCTTTGGGTTGATTTCTATAAATGACCACACTGGTTTCCATTTCGCTGGGAGCGATAAGCTTATAATCGAAGTATCTTCTCGTAGATTGTTCAGTTCACAGACACTTACTGTCTTAGGTTAACATCAGAAAAGCCTTGGACCGACGAATATATTCGTCTTAAATTCAAATTCAGGTATTTCTCCCGTATTCCTCCCGTGAGACACAGCGCAATCACGTCGAATCGCCCGTATGTGAGTAACAGTGCCATCTGTTCATATTCATGTAATGGCATAAATGTGTGGTAGGAAGCGGGTTCACCAGTGCCTGTACTAGCTTGTAGCTATTGGAAATTTCCATTCAGCTCTCAGCCTCAGTTGGTAGGGCACTGGACTAGTAAGCCAGAGGTCGCTGGTTCAAACCCCGGTTAACCTCTTGCTCTGACCCGACTGACCTAGGCTTACTTGACATGTCAACAAGAACATGAAGAGGGTTAGTTTTCCTTCTTTTCTCCACCAATGAGACCGTAATATAGCGTGTAATGTTCCGGTATTAGCCAATCATGGCTTCTGTTAAAAGGATGCACATTGTTTGACATGAGGTATTCTAGCTACCTGCTCATTGGGCTGATATCAATGTGGCCAATTTCGAAAGCTTGTTGCCAGAAAGACTATCGGTCAACTTACGTAATGACATACATGTAGCAGTGAACCGTCTCCCCTTCAGTGGTTGGTCTTCGACCTGCGGCAGTTTGAATTAAGACGAGCTTTCTCATTGTACATACGTGGCAAGAGAATAATTTCCCGCCGCTGATAAGCGAGAGACCAATATTCCGTTAAACACTTTATAAAAATATCCAAATTATTTCATGATTATAAGAGTTTTTGGTGGACTACTTTGTGACTTCTCACGACAAAACAATCTACCAAATATTGAAGTTGTGAGTATTATGAGAGAGGTCCCTGACTCGACGTCGGTAAATAACGAAAAGGGCCGAACGGAAGAGAATGCGTTTCACAGCATTCGCGACTATTCGGTCTAGTCCGTCGAAGTCATAGTACCTCGCGCATTAATGGTGTAAGGATTTTGCACTTCTACGGTGTTAACCGTGATCCGCCGTGTTTCCGCTCACATAGTCCTCGTTATATTTCTTCCTTATTAGGAGATAAAATATATATTCAAATGAAATGGTTATTCCCTTGATTCTACCCCCGAAGGATCTCTTCTAATTCGGGGTGTTTCTCGTGGTTTTTCGTCTCAACCTGGTAACGGAAGTTATGCATCTGACATGCGCTGTTTGGAGTTTCGGCGTGATACTGTGCTTCCAACATGGATGCCAATATGGATTCCTAGCAGTGCGAATCGAGGTACAAAATGTATAGTGCGAGACCGTGCCGAGTGCGTTTTACCTGTCTCAGTTGACACGTTCTCGTTTTCCATCTGAATTATCCAGTGATTGGCCCAACAGCAGGCGGGTCCAGTACCAGAAAGACAGAAGCTGTCAACAGGTTTAGGTGCCTCTTGTAAAACAAATATATTCTATTAAAAGACTATAAGATTCGCCGAATATTAGAATGAGTATAGATCAATATTTTGAAACGGACTCGCAATCTTTTATACGTCGACGAGTAGAACCAAATAACGTCTTCTGAAGTTGAGCAACAAAAAATTTCATTAGAAGAAAATATTTGCCAACTCTGTACAAACGCGATTTTTTCTAATTTTCAGTAGTTTTTATGTCTCTGGTCATTTGTGTCGAAGCTATTGTATAGTTTGCAATTCCGTTTCCCCAGTGTAGAATCGCTCATCAAAGTCTCTCCTCTCCCAACATGCGATAAGAATAGACTTTTTGTATTGCGGAAATTGTGTGTTATTAAAGGCAGGTCTAATTTGTTTCTGTACCGAGGACTGAATTATTGTAATTCTATTGTGTACAACTCTGGGCAATTCAGCGCCGTTCCTGAACCGATATTTGTAAGGCATCTCGCGGGGGCAAAAATGCTGTCATCCAGGCGGAATTGATGAGTTAATCCCCCATTAAACCGTCCTCTCCCGCCCTTCGATGGTGTTATAAGAAGACGTCACTGTTGTCTCTAGTGATGCATTAACTTGATGTAAGACACATATAAACCCAACAATTTTATAAACTTGTCATTACAGTTTGTCCGCATCGGCGTAAAACTAGAATAAGCCCCAAGATTTATGATAGCCCCGATGGAAGGTCAATTTCGATTCGATTTTCTTTTTGTCCAGATTCCTATTATACACCAGGAGTTAATTTTTCAACAGAGGCTGGACATTTTCGAATCTTCATTTACGTCTTTTCCCCTTGTCATGCCGCTGGATGTTGTATTGTTTGGGCTATCCCTATCAATGAACACAAGAGAGTTGTTCAGCGCCGGTGATTCCTTATAAAAATGTAGTCCTTCCATCTCGACAAGAGACGAAATCAAGATTGAGGTCCAATAGAAAACACAATTACAGCCCAAGATTGACCCGAAGAAACCATTAGCTGTCGATTGAATCACAGTTTATCAACTTAATTGGGATATAAAAAAAAATGGAATGGGAGTACGTGTATTTATTTCCCAAATCGTTCTTGAGGAACGAGCCATATTATTCCTGTGAAGATTTGTCGATCGGATCTTCAAGCGTCTACATTTTAGCTTTCATAGTCTTCTCTTGCTCTGTCATAAATATCACACCATGCCTAACCAGGAGATAGGGTCGTTTGAGCCTTAGACGTCAAGACATCCACGGTGTTCAAATGAAACGATAATTATTTAAATTAAACGGTAACTCAAATACACGTGTATTTTTTATTTCTGTAAAAACTTATACCTTGAATCTTTGAATTTGGGGCAATATTGATTTATTTATGTGAATTTGTAGATATATTATCAAATTCGCCACCAAACAGACAACATATACATGTATAAGATCAGGCTAAGTGGGGTTAAACTTTTCATTTATTTGTAAAATGTGTAACGAATATGTATTCATATTTACCTGGGCTGTAAAACAGGTTTGTTACACAAATTTAATAGGTCTAACTTAATGATGTATCATGCATTTGTCTTTTCTAATGCTGTGACTCACTTGATCAATTTTGACTGAATTAGACATCTGGACAACCACTACCAAATTTTACATCTTGATAGCCATATATGTTATGTCTATATATCTGTTAGAAAAATGTGAAAATCTTTTTTATTATATTTTGGCCTTTGAGATGAAGTTTCCGAAATGTCGCGTGCCAAAATTTCGTATCCGCTGCTTTGTGCCGAAATGTCGCATGCTGAAATGTCGTATCGACCGCTTTTGTGCCGAAATGTCGCATGCCAAAATGTCGTATCGACCGCTTTTGTGCCGAAATGTCGCATGCCAAAATGTCGTATCTACCGCTTTGAGCCGAAATGTCGCATGCCAACATGTCGTATTCACCACTTTGTACCGAAATGTCGCGTGCCGAAATGTTCTGACACCTACGAATACATGCATCGATTTTCAACGAAAAGTAGCTTCATTTCCTGTTTATTTACGTTGAATGAGGTACTTTCTAAAAGTTGGAGAATTCCAGTGTATTTAGTTTTATAGTTTATTTTGACAATGATTACATTGATACTCATCGTGTTGAACTCAGTTTCGCGGTCAAAGATGATATTCTTACGTGAGGCTACGGCATTCGAGATTAAGCCTGACAAATCAAAAAGACTGATCTTCTCCACAGATTAAGCATATATCGGGGTGTATGCCACGTTGCTCAGCTTGTAAGGTGGATGGGGCATTCCTCTTAGGTTAAATAAACATGAAAGATGAAGAAGTAACAAAGGTCTCCTACTCTCGAACAGCTGAAACCTACCGCAGCATGCTATCCCAACTGTGTTTGTTGCTTTACCGATTCTCTCGGGCTAGTCAATGTAGAAAACCGCTTCTACCTCGTTCATCGCCAGGAGTTCCAGTGTTCATTTTTCGTGCTCCCCGCGCGTTTCCCGCGGATCGTTCGCCCGTGTGTATGTTTATTTTCTCCGGTCTGTTAGCCAGCTACTTTAGTCGGCAGATACCATCTCGATTGGCAGGCTCTCTTAGCAACTGTGTATTCTTCCAGGACAATGTTGTTAAACATTTCGATACCAGCAGAGTCCGATCTTTCTTTATTTTGAGAGGGAGATACCATCTTCTAAGAACACACAATCTCGCTTATAACCGTTAGTGTATGTTGAAGAATAGGTCGAACAAGTACTTAAACGCTTGAAATGGCCAATCTTAGACTAATCGTCTTTGATATATCTGGGGCGCATATCATAAAAACCTATCACGAATATCCATATTACCACGATGATAGCGAAGGAAGGCGAGAAATCTGTTTAGAAAGAACGCGACCACAATATTTACATCAGCTGTGCCGAGTTCTAGGTAAACAGAGCTAGAGTTTTCTTCCCAAGAACGACAAAGAAATACAAACTTCACCGGCAGTCATCGCATTCCGTACTATCAGTGTTCAACGCTTGGTCCGCGAGGAGTTTATACACGCTTAAAACTAAAGTGTTGAAACTTACTCTTAAAGTGTTGAAATAACCCTTTAAGTGTGTCCACAGGGATAACACTTAAAGAGCAGTCCCTGTGGACACACTTAAAGGGTTATTTCAACACTTTACGAGTAAGTTTCAACACTTTAGTTTTAAGCGTGTAGTCTCAGCTATTCGGAACGCTTTCCTCCAGGAATTGTAAAGCCACCCAGTGCCGAGACGTCAGCGTCGACAGAACAAGTCTGGTGACCACGTGCGGACTGAATTGCACATTGTTCTAAAAATTGTTCTTGTGCTTTGTAAAATTGCTTCTATTCAGAAAACATAAAATTTAAGAGAGAAAATATGTGGCCCAATGTCAAACAACAAAAGAAAGTAAACCGGTAAAACGTCTGGCTTTCCTGTTCCCATTTCGAGACAATCAGCGGTGGTAAAAGTTTCATGTTTTCTTTAGGAAATATGATTATGATGTTTTCCTTGTGTTGTTTCGACATTGAGAGTCAAGATAAAGTTGGTGAAAACCTTTGTAAATATTTGTATCAGTTCCATTTCATTTCTTTAACCTACCACCCCGTTGTTGGTATTTTACGTTTTTCCAAGTCAGGAACGAATATTGCAAAGAAACTCGCGGGGTTGACAAATTTATTACACAAATGTCAGACGATGTAAGTGGAAGCATTCTGTTTTATAGATTTCCCCCGAAATATTGATGTCAAATATATTCAGCTGACATTGATGTATAGTATTTCTTATATAATCAACTAGAAATCTACGACCTGATCTTCAACGATTTGCCATTCAGTCATTTCACAGTTTATACGACGATAGCATCTGAAGATAAAACAGAAATGTGATACAGCACTCGAAGGCTGTGTCAAACAATGTACACAAAATGACGTATGTCTCATATAATCATATCATCTCGCAAGAAATTCTACGCAACGTGTAAAACATATTCTAATAAAAATTTCATCACACTTCTTCTGTCAGTAAATATATTTGTATATATTTTAGAATTTGTACAGAGATATTGACAGAAACGATGTTTTTCTTGTTTCACTTTAATCACAAACAATCCATAGATCGAGAGCGCTCAAAGTTCTATTTTAGAAAATATCACGTTTAGCAAAGCCATTGTTTCCGAAGGTATCTCTCCTGCACCAAATAGCATATAGAAAATATTGATTATATTATATAATTTTAATTTATTTGTTCACATTCCGGTAGCCGGGAGAGCTGCGTATGCAATCCTTCCTTCTATGGCACCGAGCAAAGCTTCATATGTGGATATATCTGATCCGTGACAACGTTCCCATGACAACCGTTTTGAAATTTTGAAAATGTCCTGTTGGTGCTCAGCCACACACGTCAAGACAATCGCACTGTCGTAGGGTAGCCGACGTGCCAAGGAAATGACCTTAAATGCTTACAATCAGCAATATTCCTTTCCAAAGATGTCTTCAATTGTTCTGCCCACGTGTTTCCCATAGGCTATATGACATACGGCCCGACACTCTTCTCCCCGGGAAATCGTGGTATATGGCAGAAATTAGGTGAGAATGCCGATGTCTCGCTCGTGATGTTGAAGCGTATATACGACGAAGAGAGTTACAGTTGTTTTGCATTAAGGCACAATCTAAACATCCCGACGTTAGGGTATGATCTTTTCTTCTTTATTTACAAAGAGACCATAACCCATTCTACATACTTGCCAAGGTGGGACGAATTCCCCAGCTGACATCTTCCCACACTCAAACGTATGAGAAGGCGAGAAAACGATATCCAAAATATTTTGACGACATCAGTAACATTTATTCCCCTGTCATTCAAAATGTTTCACTTCGTAACATTTCCTTTTCGTATACTCATCAATATGTTCCACACGAAACGTGGTATTGAATTAATTAGGAATACATGAAAAAAAAGGAATGGTAAACCTGAAATTTCAACTAATCCCCAAAAACGTTCAAGCATCCAAAACGACGACAGCTACGCGTCTGCTGTGGAGAGTACAATCCATCTATTCGGAAGTAAAATGTGCTATCGTGTCCAACTGAAAATGAAACCTGTGAAACCGTACTAACTATAAATTATGACTCTAATCCACGGATATATAACAACAATTAACTCGATATTACGATATATAAAATGATTATAACGAGATACTAACTCGTATTATGTGATACTAACTTCATATTACGTGATACTAACGCGGAATTATGAGATACTCACTTGTTATTGCGTAATACTAACTCGTGATTACGGGATAGTAACTCGTAATAACGAAATACTAGCTCATTGTTACGAAACCCTAACTAAAATATCACTCGCTATTACGATTGATTTTAGCACGAGATTTTAAGTCGTTATTACGCGAAACGTGTTATTACGGGATATTAACTCGTTATTACCAAATATTAACTCGTTATTACCAAACACTAACTAATTATCACGAGATTAACTCGCCATTACGATTTACTAATTCGTCAGAACGAGATATTAAGTCGTTATTACGGGATACTAACTCGATATTGTCGTGATACGGATTCGTTATTACGGGGTACTAACTCGCTATCACGAGACTATAACTCTATTTCGAGATACGAATTCGTTATTATGAGACAGTAGTCGTTATTACGAGATACTTCGTAATTACGAGATACTGACTCACTATAACTTGATACTAACTCGTTATTATTATAGATTCTAACTCGTTATTACGAGATTCTTACTCGTTATTACGAAATACTAACATCACGAGATACTAAATTGTCACAGTAATTACGAGATACTAACTAGTTATTATGGATACTAACTCGTTATTATGGGATACTAATTCGTTATTATGGATACTAACTGGTTATTATGGATACTAACTCGTTATTATGGGATACTAATTCGTTATTATGGGATACTAACTCGTTATTATGGATACTATCTCGTTATTATGGATACTAACTCGTTATTATGGATACTAACTCGTTATTATGGGATACTAATTCGTTATTATGGATACTAACTGGTTATTATGGATACTAACTCATTATTATGGGATACTAACTCGTTATTATGGGATACTAACTCGTTATTATGGATACTATCTCGTTATTATGGATACTAACTCGTTCTTACGGATACTAACTCATTATTACGAGATACTAACTCGTTATTACGAAATATTTTCTCGTTTATAGAACAAGCCCATTTGGACTTTATTCCCGCCATAATGAAACCTTCAATGAAGATATGTACTTATTATATTTTTTTCTTTAATTGGTGAATAAAATTTAAAAAAAAAATTATCAGAGATATTAACTCGCTTTTACGATATACCTACTCGTTAGCACTACGAGATACTAACTTATTTCGAGAGGCTCACGCGCTTTCGCGAGATAATAATGACTAGCTATTATGAGACACTAACTCGTTATTACGAGACAATTATATCTCCTAATAACGACATTGTACCTAGTTATACCGAATTATTATCTCGAAATAAGGACGGTGTATGGCGTAATAATGTAATAACGAGTGAGTATCTCGCAATAAAATGAGCTAGTTTCTCGAGTAACGACACTGTACTTGGTAATAACGAGTTAGTTTTTCGTTAAAATGAGTGTGTGTTTGTCAATAAATGTCTATACCGCGTCCCTGAAAATCGAAAAGTAAATTATGTTCGTAAAAAATCTTATATGCATTTGAAAGCTCAATTTTTGCCGAGTTGCTTTAATCGCATCTCAGATCTGTTGCTGTTGTTGTTGCTGCTGACATTGTTTGCCTCTTGTTGCTGTTTTATTAATGATTCCTTGTTTCATTTCTCTTTCATCTAGAATAAAATTTAATTTCTTTCGATTCCTCCTCAGGTGGTTTCGCTTCAGCATTCCCAGTCAGGATGTAAGTCGGGATGGGTATAAAAAAAATGTCTATACAAACGAACTAGTCTATTGAGAGACATAATTGTAAGAAGGATATAAGTTTCTTTTAACCAGCCAATATACCACCCCTCCTGACCTCGCACTGTACGCCCAATTTCGCGCTCTTTGTTCAAGATTGTGTTCGCTTTTAGCTTCTTTTTACTCCCCATCTGAAGCGGTAGGTAGCTCTAGTATTTAGGTAGACGGATCGGTTTACTATTTGGTTTGCTTAGACAAAACTTTCCCCGCGCAGTTTCAACAAACCCGGGCTAATATGTTCTTTGGGGAATGTTAGTCCTGTGTATATTTTTTCTGCCTTTCCACCAGAATCTTTGGGTGAAATGTTTAGACATGTGCGAGGCAGGATCCGTATCGCTACTCAAGATGACAGTGTGAAAACTCGCGCTCAATGGAACGCCACTAAAGCAGAACTCGTATATCCCTGTTAAAACCATCGTTATGCGACAAAGATAAATGACCGGTAAGCCCATGGCGTTTATGGTTACTCTGTCGCTCAGCACATAACTGAAATGTTTCGCTTTATCGCTGGTGCTGTCCTAATTGTTGTTTTCTTTTTCCACACCGGGGAACATACATGATAAATAATACGGGAAGAAAATAAATTTCCGGTGGGAAGCAGCTGTTGTGATGGGAGTTTTATTTGTTTTGATCGCCGATAATATTTTCTCCTTTTCTACAAACGAATCCGTCATAATAGTCATTGCCAACAACGATACCGCGGGGTTGGCTATGATAAAACATTTACATACGGCCTACAATAACGCCTCGGGGAAATTTATGGCTTTCTGTTGGATGTAGCTTCTCGAGATCCGATACCTTAAGCGAGGACGTATAAACGTTCTTGCTTCCAGCATCAACAACACGGACAGACACATAAAGAATGGAGACCGAAGAGCAAAAACAAACAAGCAGAATGGGCAAATAAACCTTTATGTATCCGTTAAGTGCTTCCGAACACTCTTTCTGCGGTACAAGTACAACTGTGCAATAAAGGCGGTTTTCAAATAACAGTTTTCCGATTGTGCCCCGATAAGTTTATTACACAAATAACCAAAAGTCAACTGATGGCAGAGAGCCAGAAGCAGCCGTCTGCAACTGGTCTCGATTTTGTTTCCTGAAACATACCGTTCGTGGCTGTTATATCATGGATGTAATATGCTGGTTTTCTCGTGTATTTTCGGAAAGTCAGATTCAAATTGCCTTCTGTGTGGCGTCATGTAAGCTATCTCGAGTTATTAATTATTTTTTGCTTTTCTTATTAAACTGATATTATTCGATTGATAACTAACGAGATTGTAAAAAGACCTTGCCATCAAGTGTTGGAAACCCAGCAAACGGCAACAATTTCGTACTTTGCTGCTCCGTTTCATCTGACAGAACGAAACATGTTAAGGGCTTGTAACCCACCTGAGTTTCAAACTCAGCGAATCAATTTTATTGCAAATTTTCCTGCGAAGTAGGCTACCATCTGCAAATTGTCCTGTTGACAGTCAGTGAGTGAGTGAGTTCATCCGAATTCTTTTGTCGGCAAAACAAGGAGAACCGTTGATATTAGAACCTTGATTTTTGGCATGAAGGTGCATTAGGGGACTGTTACCAGCAAGTTCCGAGCTGACGTACTTTTGATGAAAATTTCTGGTGATTTTTGATGAAAATCACTGGTGATTCTGACTTGGGCAGTGCCCATCTTAATATAGCCAGGATTTCAACGGGGGGCGGGAGGGTGGAGAGTTCAGTTCGCTTCGGAGTCCTAATGCCTACCCTACCTCGTAGGTACTGTGACGTTAGTCACACTGCTCATGTTTTTAATGCTATATTCTTTCTCTAAGTGATATTATTCAGATGAATACATGTTCGTTTAGGTGTAATTTTAGCACTCAAATCTTATTATGAGCTGCAAAATATTCACCTGATTGAATGGATTGATTTCCTCTAAACTGGAAATTCATACTTGTCTCACCCCAGGACTACAGGGGTCATCGCTATCAGTTAATAGGCCCTAATCTGTTTACCGTTTTTACAAGTTAAAGCGTTTACTTCATGAAAAGTATTCATCATTGCGGTTTCGAAATTTTGCATGTTTTTTTATATTTTTTTTATATATTTTTTTTAATCAGTGCCTCCGTTTGTTCTGGTTGCTGAGATATCAATGTTAAAGGTATAACCATCGCATTTTATCCAATTTTGTTGAATTGAAAACACAGAAAAAGATATTTGCCAATTTGAAAAACTGAGGCACCGATATTTTGTTGAAAGATTTTTTACTCGTCAAAGTTGAAAATTTAATGAAAAATTTCCAATGATCAGTTTAATTTTATGAAAACACAATCATTTTTACATTGCTTCAAACTTCATACCTGTCAATCTTAACACCAATATAGTGATCCTTTGAAATCCCCGAGAGATAAGCTTTCCGTTAACCCTACCAGGCCTGGGGGGAGGGGGGAGCCAAAATGGCCCCCCTACCAAATCTTCTGCGCTATCTCCGAAACGACCACAAATTGAGAGCTGACACTCCAATACTTTATAGTTTATCATATTGGGGTCATTTTGAGCCTATTTGCATAACCCCCGGAGTACAGGATCATGGGTAAATTCAAGATGTCGGCCACGTGGGTACCAGAAAAGTGATGTTTTCGTCATTTTTCTTCAAAATTTCGGCTTTTTCGCGAAGAAAAGTGGACAAAAACTATTTTATTTCAGATCACATTAATATTTACTAATTTATCATGCAGTTTTTGCGGAGAAATTACATAAATGAAGGATTTAAAAAATCTGACCGAAAAATCGACAAAAAAATGCCGTTTTTTTAAATGACGTCAGTGTGACGTCATCAAACATCAAAGCGGCCATCTTGGATTTTTTACATTTTCTAGTATGGTGTGGTAAGTTTTCAACCCCCTAGCTCAAGTGGTAAGCCATTTCCCCCCCCCGGCCTGAACAGGTCCCAAAAAGTCCAGGCCAGATAGGGTTAATATATACATATTAATCATGTTCGTAGTTCTCACAATAAGACGAAAAATGCCAGTAGGTGTGTAAAAATCCGCTCAGGTGGGTCACAAGCCCTTAAGATTACGGCGTTTACGCCAAGAAGAGCCTCATCCAGACCACATGGTTGAGATTGACAAAGTATCACAAGTGTTACAAGTATCGTTTACTTACACTCGCTCATAACTCATTTACCTCCAGTGATGTGATGCCATGTAGTGTCACAGCAATTAGTTACAGCATATGCGCGACATGTTAAGTCGCTATGTGATAGGCCATTAAGTATTTAGCGCTGGTCTGTGTGAAATGAGACCCTCGACAGCTTCCATCCATCCTACAGCGTGCCTTTACTGTATTGATTTCCGATCAAGTCTTAGAGTCATATGTTTAACCACATGATACGAATGGACACTATGGTGATATAATATCAATACGTAACCTTATCCAATCTAAGCATCAAATTCGACATGCAATAGCCAAACATCGTCTAAACTATAAATAACTTATTTACTCGATTTTTCGCATCAAATTCCAATGAGCCATTAATAAATGGGGTGATAGACTGGATTCAACCCCCTCTCTATAATGTAGAGAGATAGATAGATTTATTTGCACACTTATGCCACGAGGGCTAAAGGCAATACAAACACAAACATACATGGCTATACATGTACAATGCTAAATTATAGGCCTTAAGGGCACGCTAATCTATATACAGACAGAGAATAAACAAGACAAAATACAATTAAAATAATAACACACACTAATAGAGGACAGTTACATGTACCCTCTCAGTCATATATGTATATTATAGGTGTAATGAAGGGAAGTAACTCTGCCTAAATTTGATTTTCCTGTTTGTTTTAATTTTATTTTATTTTATTTTTTTCAATTTATGAACCGTCATTTAGGTATCATTGATAAATAGTACATATGAAATAGAGACTCGTCCAGTCCAATGAGGTGAGTGAATGACGTCATTAAATGACGTCACTTTCAACATCTTATCGAGCTGAGGGAATATCACATTTCATTAAATTATTAACCCTTGGCTTATCGACTTTATTCACGGTGTACTTGGCCCTATTCCAGCTTCACAAAGCATTACGTCACATGAGTAAACGAGCCAGTGAAATTTAAGAAATAATGTTTTCATAGGCGTGCTAAATTGTTATTTTACGCACGGTTAGTGTGAGAAAGTTTATATTTTAGGGCAAGGGCGAAGCCCGCGCCCTAATATTTATAAACTTTCCCACACTAATCGTGCGTAAAATAACGATTTAGCACGCCTATGAAAACATTTTTTCTATTCTATTGCACTACTCAAATTGATTATCAACAAAGATTACCATGAAACATTAGAAAATATGGTAAACTTTCACAACCTTTCTTCCCTTTGTTGAAATGTGCCTTCCGCCTCAGTTGGCAGCGTCCCAATATCAATGGACCAGTTTATGCGGTCTCCCGGGAGTGGGCGCATCTTTCTGCCACCTGAGACTATGTGAAACATACATGCATACCAGCCTATTCCTGTGTCATTCTTAATTAAGGGAGTGAATATGATTTAACGTCGCTTTCAACTATATTTCAGTCATATCACGACGTTGGGCCCTATTCCTTTTCACACCCGGGAACCACACGGGTGGGGTCCTATTCCTTCTCACACCCGGGAACCCCACAGGTACCTCAGTTAGTCGCCTCACGATGGAACCAACAGTTAAACTTGAGACAGAAATTTACGTCTTTATTAATAATATACAACGAATTAAATACCTTTAAATATCCGTATTCCCCATTTCGTTTGACTGTCGGCCCCTGGTTCATTTCGTTTGTTAGCCAGATCTCTTAATTTCTCATCGTCAGCGGAGGAAAATCTACCTTTGTTCAGCTGATCACACTCGTGTTGTGTCTGCGTTTAAAACAGCAAGAAGAGATTCATCATCTGAGTCTCTCATCTCTTCGATCTCCGCTTCTCTAGATAATTCGTATCCGAACGCACGTGTTTCTCCTGTTGATCTGTTTCTTATTGTGTAACACTCGTATGTCCTAATTGGTTTGTAAATATCTGCGATTATACATTTTCTGCCTTTAAAATAAACTAAAGTTCCTACTTGCATGGTATCCATTCTATTTGTTTATTGGATTGTAAAGGCAGACGAGAATTTGACCTGCCATTTATCACCCGCCATGTGAAATGGATTCTCCCGAGTGAACATGCACCTGTGCGTGTCAAGATCACGGGTGTAGATTTCACACGTCACAAAGTTCTTAACCGTGCTAAATCGTCTAATAATTGCACGGTTATCAGTGTGTAATAGGTGTAAGTGTTATGGAATAGCTGGTTTTAAATATTTCACCGGGAAATCGGACACGAGGCGTACGACTGCGCGAGACCAGATCGAAGTTGTGGAAATCAGCTGCTTTATTTCTCACCCTCCTGTTGCATGTATTTGTTTGTTCTTTCTTGAGAAGATGGATTTTACGAGCGACCGGAAGTATTTGGAAGAAATAAATCGGCGAGAGCTCACATAAACAATAGAGTTTCTTTTTTTGTGATGGGGACACTTCGAGACTCACCAAGGGCTGGATTGTGTGACTTCCTAAAATGAATGTGATTCAGCCGATCCAGTGGTTGGTGGGCTTGAACTTTGACTTTTGAATTTAAATCTGGATACCTGCCAAATCGCTTCCCACTAATGCATCGACTCACAAAAGTTGATTTTCACTGATTTTCCAAATGATGCTACCCTCAGTAGAGTTCTTGTTTGCCATCAGCTTGAGGTATTCCTGAAATTGGTCACAATCCACATCTTGAACTGGAGTAATAGGTCAGACAATGTTTTCAATTATATCTTGTTTTTAGTTGACTTTTGACCCTTTAACCTAAGATTTGGTACCTGGCAATTCGTCGCACACTAATGTAACCATACATTAAAAGAAAACGTTTTGCTTTTCAATGATTTTCGGATTTTTGGTTCACAGTGACCTTGGCCTTCCACCTCAATTATGGCTGTCGGCCAATCAGCATCGTCCGCTTTTAAACGGAGCGGAATGGGATCATGAACGCAACAACTTGGCTGGGTGGTGCTTAGTTGGTTCATCACGATATGACTGAAATACTGTTAAAAGCGAAATTAAATCCTATTCACTCACTCACTCTCTCACCAGAATGTGGGATTTTTTTCCTATATTTAAATATGTCAATAACGAACATTGCAATATTTCCACGATCGTACAAACAACAATTAACCTGTTTTTTTGTTGTTGTTGTTGTTGTTGTTTTTTTTGTTTGTTTGTTTGTTGTTTTTATTTTATTTATGTCTTTATTAATACTTGAAAATACTAAGAACTTTTCTGATTACTAGTATTACGGATGACTCGGAGAATGCTATATGTGAGGGTAGTTTGTAAGTAAATGTATTTATTATTCGGAGCAGTTAACTCCAAAAAGGATAAACAGCTGTATTTTCAGTTCATCTTATACTGTTATTCTTTTGTAGGATAGCTGACCTTTTCTCTGTAATTGCACATTTGCAGCAGAGGTAAAAAGGAAGATTTTTTTCCCATTTCACCCTGAATGCCGTTTGTTTCTGAGATTGTCCGGCTGTTGGTACACAGATTGATTTACCCATTGGGGGTATCTATGGCGCTGCATGTACATGCTACTGATACTCAATTGCAACAAGACATATATATACGACGCCTTCGAGAAGATGTTCCAAGCAGTAGTATCAGTATATCTTTCTCTCATAGTATGTTTATTTTAACCATGAAGTTTATTAAGCTTAATAAACTCCATGGTTTAACCGTTCCGGGAAGCGGCTCTAATCGTCTCTGTTCCATTGAAGCCTGGGTCAGACAGCTTAAACTGACCGGAACAAAGCGAAACATTTGCTGAGTTTGACTGAATCATGCTTAAGGACTTTTAACCCACCTGAAATAAAAATTCCTGAAAATTTGGTATTGCACATATCTTTAGTAATGGATTCTTTTTTCAAGTGATATTCACAATTTGTCTTACACAAACACTGCACAGGTCATCACTTTCAGTTAATTAATAATAGGCCCTAATCTATTCATCGCTGCATTTCCATTCCTCGATTTCTTCAGCTTTATGGCTAATTACAAGCGTCTAGTCCGTCATTCGGAATTCAGCTGTCGTCCATTAAAGAATAACCGCGTCCGTCATCCAAAGACCTGTTCCATATTCCATATAACAGTATTAGCACCAAATTCAAACGGACAATCATACATAAGCTAGTTTCCTGCAAGAGAGAAGCGGTCAACAGTTTTCAATGATACCGACAAGACATCATGATGTTCCAAAAATATAAATCCGTATCGCTGATCAGTATTCTTAATCCATAATAATCGTTGTAAAGTCGTCATCTAGAGAATGATGTATCTCAGTCACGCTTTGATTGTGACTGTTCATATGAACACCATGAGAATCTTGAAGTACATGGGTTCATGCGGTCCCTAGCCCCGGGCTAAGCGGAATTAGACACAAGTTATGAAACGTAACGCCATAGATCTTGCACGCTACGCTCGTATTTTGCTATCAGCATGCGATATGTATCGCCAAATTTGGGGAACTTTGAGTGGAGGCGCTTGTTGGAATAGCCCTGTTTTATAATTTTCTGCGACACTGTTTTGTGACGTTGACTAAAACCGTTTATTTCTGGAAAAGTATTCATTATGGGGTTCGAAATTTGGCATGGATATTCTGAACTAGGTGAAGAAAAAATACCATGTCTTAGTGTTCTAAATATTGTTCTGGTTGCTGGGATACTATTGTTCAAAATGTGGCCATCACATTTTAATGAATTTTGTTCAATTGAAAACATAAAATTCCACAGAAAAAGATCTGGACCACATTTTGGTAAACTGAGGCATTGCTATTTTTATCAAGGGTTCTACTCAGCAAAGTTGGCAATTTAATGAAATAGTTGGAACATCTCGAGAAAATAAATATTCGGAAACGGAGGCTCATTTTATGAAAAGCCATTTATCTAAAAATGGAATATCTTTCAACCTATCAATCTCACCAGCAATATATTTCCAATAATATATACATGCATTTTAATCATGTTCATATAGTTCTCACAATAGGACGAAAATGCCAGTAGGTGTGTGAAAATCCGCTCAGGTGGGTCTCAAGCCCTTAAGTTGGCGCTTGGCGTTGCTGAGAAGACCCGAAAGCTCATAGACTTGAGAAACGGCCTCGACGATTACATATGCCACTTGCTAACGTCACTCAACCCCATCTCGTGCGCGACGAAAGCCAAGACCTTGCTATTTGCACAGTTTTGTCTTGGAATGCACATATTTATAGTGCCTATTAATAATGTTTGCCAGCTAGGCGAAGGCAAAGGTGGTCCTCGTTTCTTCACTAACTAATTTGTCCATCTCTGATGGTATAGTTGGTATATCAATAGGCGAACAACTGTCAACGTGTAGCCAGTTATCTTCGCTATTAAACGCTTTATCACTTTCAAGTCTTGGTTAAACACGTCGGGACTAATTACTGTTTGGATGCCATCTCGGTTTTCCTGGGCTAATGTCTTTACCAGCCGTCCCAACAGAACATCATTTCTTTAGCTTACATCTCCCTCCCATCACCTTCTGACGGTACTTAACAGATGAAGTCAAACACCATAACCAAACGGAAGACACGATGAAACAAAGTCTTCGCAATTTGAATCGTGAGGCTATTTTTTCTCCATATAATATATCAGCTTTTCGCTAAGTAGATGCACAGAAATCAAGAATTCACAAAGTCATGTTTGCGTTTTTATACGAACTCATTCTGATTTTTCTTTGCAAGTTTTTTTTTGTTTTTT
The DNA here is from genome assembly GCA_036873755.1 of Hanleya hanleyi. NCBI lineage: Eukaryota > Metazoa > Mollusca > Polyplacophora > Lepidopleurida > Hanleyidae > Hanleya > Hanleya hanleyi. The sequence goes on along the minus strand of JAVTVY010033720.1, from coordinate 76,359 downwards.
TGTTGTTTTTTTTAAGTTCCGCTGTGGCTTTAAAATCATTCTTACTACTCTCTCAGAAAATGTATAGTTTGTATGGAACACAAAAAAGCACTGCCCCGTAATTAAGCAAAATTGTGATACGTTCACACTGAAAAAAAAAATCCTTAAAATTTAAGGAATATTCCACGACTATTACACCAGCGGAATATTCCTTAAAATTCAATAAGGAATACTCCGTTGCATGTCAAGGGAATTCCTTAACATGGTAAGGAATATTCCTTAGTTATGTTGAGGAATATTCCGCTGGTGTAATAGTGGGGGAATATTCCTTAAATTTTTAAGGATTTTTTTTCTGTACACGTACGCCGACTGGGACCCGATAGAGTAACCTTAAATAATTAGATTGAAATTAGTTATCAATCTATTTCGATTGAAAATCTATTTTATTGAAGATCCCAGTTTATTATGATTCATTGGATTGCTTTTCAGTCTACAATAGATTGATAATAATTCCAATCGACCCGTAAGATTGACATTTTAATCTGCGAAGATTGGATCGTGCCTGTAATTTTAATCTTTTGAGATAAAAATGTCAATCTTTCGATGGAATTGAAATTATTTTCAATCTATTGAATTGAAAAAGAACAGAATGAATGAAGCTGAAAATTCAGTCTAATAGATCCTAATGAACTGAAATTTTCAATCTAATAGATTGATATTCAATCGGAATAGATTGATCACTAATTCCAATATATTTGTTTAAGAGAGTCTGAGTTTCATTTTAAAGGTATCGTGATTACGAGTCGGGCGTCTTTAACGGAAAATCGAGTGGAAAACAAACATCGTCGAAAGATTGATATTTGATTGCGATCTTTATTCTGGAATTCGGATTTTATTTCATAAAATTATTGGTTGCCTAGATATTGCACTTCGAATTATTTTGAAGTTGGACATTTCTGTATGATTTCCGATAATATCACACGGTGAACTGATTAGATAAACAAATAATGGCATATTTTTTTACATACTATACTCTCTAATAAACTTGAGTGAAGAGTTCACTCAGGTAAGTGTCTAAAAATTGATCCCGCTCAATCTGAGTGAAATTACTCAAATTTCACATAAGTTTGAGTTGATAACTCGCCAAGTACCAACGATGTGGGTGCATTCAAAATGGCGGTTATTTGTGATCACGTGACAGTGTGACAAACGTCACAGGACCTACGAAGTAGGGTAGGCATTGGGACTCCGACGCGCACTGAACTCTTGGAAATCCTGCCTATATTAAGATGGGCACAGCCCAAGTCAGAATCACCAGTGATTTTCATCAAAAATCACCAGAAATTTTCATCAAAAGTAGGTCAGCTCAGAACTTGCTGGTAACAATCCTATAATGCAGTTTCAAACAAAAAATCAAGGCTCTAATGTAAACGGTTCTCCTTATCTTTCCGACGAAAGGATTCGGATGGACTCGCTCACTCACTGACTATACCGGACAATTTGCATATGGTAGCGTATGTCGTAGGAAAAAAATCAACGTGATTCACAAAGATATATTTTGGCAGTAGGCATAATAAACAGTTTTATTCCTACGAAGTAGGCTACAGATCGCAAATTGTCCGGTAATGAGTGAGTGAGTCAGTCCATCCGAATCCTTTCGTCGGCAAAATAAGGAGAACCGTTGACATTAGAACCTTGATTTTTGGCGTGAACGTGCATTAGGGCATTGTTATCAGCAAGTTCTGATCTGAAATAATTCTGATTAAAATTAGATTTATAATTAACACTTCAGTATATTGTTATAAATGCATACCATCCATGTGGCCTTTAACAGTATCATGTTCCTTTTATGACCATGAAGCCATGGGACCTCCTTATCAGTGGATTTAAAAGTCATTAAGGCTTGTCCTTGGAACAAACACAGAGAGAGGCTCCATCCCAGCCTTGTGGTTTTTAACAGTGATTTATATCCAAGCCCACTGAGATAAGGCCGGTTTCTACTCTGCTGCTTGTCACATCAAGTTACAGTGGTCGGTGTCCTGTATAGCAGATATAGTATATTATTGCATGCCTGTCCACTACCCTGGAACATTTCCTAGCTTAGACATTAAACAGCCCCATAAACTTGCCATCAAATGGGATAAGGCTGGGAGTACAAGAATGTGCGGTGTATTTTCTGTGGACTGTGTAGGCTGTACAGTCTGAATGAAGACAGCCTAGCAGAATTAGTTAAAGCTAGGTGGTTTAACGTTTATCAATGAAGAAAATCATCGATCAACCGCCATAGAATATAATGTGAAACAAGAAAACCGGAATAGTACATTCATCAGATTGCCAATGCCCAAAATGTGTTGTCTCATATATCTAGATAACAACGTGATGTAGAGACGCTATTTATTCGTCTTTGTACCGGTTATGCTCAGGAGAATGACATAGAATCATTATTATCTTGTGCATAGAAGGTGTTGGTCTTGAGTTGAATTACCGTAAACTACATAAATGCTACCTTTCTACTATAGTACTATATATAAAAATTTGTTGTATTGTTGGGAAAATAATGTGATTCAAAAAGTTGTTTTGATCCTGTACAAGGGCACTGAAAACCATTAAAGAGATGTAAATGTATTTTCACACGTAAAGCTTGAAATCTACTGAACCTATATTATTCAATCTGTTTCCTTTAATTAAAAAATTGTAAAATTAAATCGGCGAGTGTTATTTATTTTGGAATAAAGGCGCATTAGGAGACTGTTACCAACAAGTTCTGAGCTGACCAACTTTTGATGAAAATTTCTGGTGATTTTTGATGAAAATCACTGGCGATTCTGACTTGGACGGTGCCCATCTTAATATAGGCAGGATTTCAACTGGGGGTGGGGATTTCCAAGAGTTCAGTTCGCGTTCGAGTCCTAATGCCTACTGTACTTCGTAGGTCCTGTGACGTTAGTCACACTGCCATGTTTAAGATAAATTCCAAACAATTAATCAAAGAAATCGGTAAAGAATTCTTCGGTTTCCATGAATAGCAAGAATGGAGAATAGATTAATTGTCTATAGGTTTGAAAATCATTTTGAACAATGTTTGCCATGATTAAGTGGTCCTTCTTACGATTTTACTCATCAAGTAATTTCATCTAAATACTGATAATTGTTTCGGGGTTCAATTCCACCTATTTCTGACCAGATGCTAATTAATTTTTGGGTCCGATTAAAAGAGGGAATTATGGCATTTGTGTTGGGGAGATTGATTCACGAATTTTCTTCACTATAGCGTCGGAAAATGGTACATCGATTGTCGTTTGACATTGGCCGTGACAGAAAATTACTGAAAATCTTCTCTATGAAGTGCCGCTTTTCATAGTTGATTTTTACACTGGGTGTCCATGCTAACAACATGAGCAGTGTGACTAACGTCACAGGACCTACGAAGTAGAGTAGGCATTAGGACTCGATCGCATTTTCATCGAGATATGATGTGACCCTCCCCTACGGTACGTTTCATCATAATATGGTACATGTACAGCCTTCCACATCAGCCATAGGTTCTCTTTATAACATGCCTTTTGTGAGATTGAGCAAGATTATATTCTGGGTATTTATATATTTACATCGATGTGTTCGTGCCACAAAAAATGAAAGTATATTGGTGAATGTTCTGGTCATTTAGTGATCCGGCCCTGGTACATCAAGCAGTTGAATAGACTCGGAGTTAAACACATTAATACTGGGCTTCACCAGCCTCCGTCTATAAATAGTTCGCTCAGCTGTATTGAGGTCGCTGTCCTCAGATCTGGCGGTTGAATCCAACAGCGAGAGAGCACCAGGCATGCCAGGGCTGACAGTTCCAAAATTCCATGGTGTCATGTTTCCCTGGCTTAAATGATCGGACTTTTCTCCGTATGATCTATAACAATATACTGAAGTGTTAATTATAAATCTAATTTTAATCAGAATTATTTCAGATCAGAACTTGCTGGTAACAATGCCCTAATGCACGTTTATGCCAAAAATCAAGGTTCTAATGTTAACGGTTCTCCTTATTTTGCCGACGAAAGGATTCGGATGGACTGACTGACTCACTCACTCACTCACTCATTACCGGACAATTTGCGATCTGTAGCCTACTTCGTAGGAATATAAGAAAATAACTATAAAGTTCACCGAAGAATAGCTCATTTCGGCAACCTTCGACAGAGCAATTTTTCGTCGCTGAAAACGTAAATTCCATGTAAATGTTTGTTTTTCCTGTGTACACTTTTATCGCGTTCAGTGTTAGTAAACCCCTTTATAAAAGAATATAAGTTTGCGTTGGTGAGAAATATGTTATAGTCCTACACAATTCCACCGTGTATATAATTTAAGACGGTATATGGCGACGGACAAGTCAGGCAGACTATCTCGTCTCTAGGTTTGAATAAAACAGGTTGATGATAGGGGGATATCTGTACCACAATACATTAATAGGAAATCAACGAGCAGAAAATAGCTGTTTTATAAAGGAACGATTAAATGACATTTGGTTAAGCCGCAGAATTTTGAGTGATCTTGTTATATCGCGACTTTGGGGCTCAGTTTAAGTAGACTGGAAAAACACTTTTGTTGAGCCGGCTAAAGGTGTTTTGAAAACTAACAATATCAGCTACGACCACTGTAATGAAAGTTTGAAGATACCTAGACAACGGGAACAAATAACGCTTCTTAACACATTATATTTGTGCGTGTGAGCTTGTTCGGCGATGTCTGGGAGACATGAACCTTAAAATGGCGCATTCTCCTCTCGACCTACGAGATTCCATCTGGCCTCAACGTACAAAAGGATCTGAAGACCGAGCAGTCAATGTACGAGAGAGAATTCACAGGGTCGACTTCTGTCTTCCAATGGCGGGCAACTTGGAAATTGGTGAGGTGAAAAACTTGGCCACTCCTCTGTTATAATCGGTTAACTCGGGCGGAAAACGAGGCAAGGGTTTGAGTGAATTCAACTCTTGTTTACTATGCCTTAAGGGAAGAGGTTCGCATGATTCAGACAGATTCAGTGGTATAGACATGAAGTCATTCGAAAATCTTTAAAGCGAATTAACTAATTGACTACAAGCTCTTTCTATACCACATGAGAGAGGGAAAATGAAGACAATAAAAAAAGAAACAGAACTGGTAATATTGAACTGCCGCCGCGACGGTGAAACAGACGGGATAAAAAGCCTGGGGAAGAATTGAAGTGTCTTTGTTCACCTTCACGATTTTTGTATTGAATTAAAAGCAACTGTATATTTTTATAACTTGACTTCAGGCCGCAGAATTTAGCAAATTGGAGACACACAACTCTAACCACAAATACCAATTGTCAAATTACGATTTAATGAAAGATATAACCAATGCGAGACCAGGAATGAGTGAATTACAACGAAAAATATCTCACTAATGCCGCGATAAATGAACCTGGTGTTTGATATATAGTTCCCCACATGTACCTATTTTACCCTGTATTTCTGTGGTTCAAAAGAGCGAAATTTCTCGAAAAACCCCGTACTATTTCGACTTTTGACCTAATAAAAAAAAGTCGAAATAACAAGGGTATGAACTGTGCGAGAATCAAGAGCGAAGATTCAGTCGTTACGAATGTGCAGGATAATTCAGTCCAAGTTATTTGATTGGTTGAAAAGTATATGATTTAATTGGGAGATTGGAATGACAACGGCCGGCTGATGGTCATGTGTGAAAATGAGGTATTTGCTAAATATCTAGAATGTACATGTATCTTAAAGTATCTTGATTAAACGCAACATTCAGAGGGTGGTGGAAAACGATGCCGACGTACTGACAAGAATCATATGATCCCACAAACAAATATACTGACTGCATGTTTCTAATCACACCACAAGAACCAAAATTGATCCCTGGATAATTTGTATCCCAACCACGCTTTTATTGTAGATGTTCATGTGGACATCTTGAAGGAGCTGACTACACGGCCCCCATCTCCAGGCTTAAGCGGCAAGAAAAGAAAAGTTATCGAAAAATCCGCCATATCTTTCTGTACATTATGTATGTACCTCAAAACTCGTAATTTAGCTTTTGCCCAATCCGACGCTTGCATAATAGGACCAGAAGATGAGCCGGAAATGCTAATTCTGTCATTTGATTGGTTAACCGGGCCAATAAACAGGAAGTGGTAATCACAGAATCTGATTGGATAATTGCTATCGTGCAAGATTCTTATGGGAACAGCTCAGACTAAACTAACTAGAGGCCGAAATGTTAAATGCTGGAATGTTGTACCCTCCACTGTGTTCCGAAATGTCGCGTGCCGAAATGTCTCCTACCGAAATGTCGCTTACTGAAATGTCGCTTACTGAAATGTCGCGGATGTGTTATATTTTCGGAAAGCGCAAGTTTTGTAGATTCAAATAGGACATTGTTGTAAAATGACCAAATTTGATCCCCAGTGGTCAAAACTGACCACTGTGTCCGAAAAAAGAATATTTGGGCTTGGCATGCGGCCTTGTCGTGTAGAGCATGGACTGGAGTACTCATCCAGTACGGTTGCCAGCTTCTAACATAAAATGCCATCGGGACGTTTTTTAAGCACTTTTAAGCAGGTTGGCCGGCCGACTACATGATTCATCACTGATTACCAGGTAGTGAGTGCTCCTTTTTTCTCCACCCTACATATACAAAACAAACTAAATTCGCAAGATGTCCGCGTCAGGTAAAGTTCCTCTGAGCCATTCCATTCGAAGTTAGAACAATTACTCGTTTTAATAAAAGCCGAGTAATAATAATTTAAATAGAGCTTTCATGCTGTCCACTGAAGCACAATTAGTCTCCTGGAAAATTGAAAAACTTCTATGTATGATCGAAGAAATTTAATGTTTGCAGCAGATGCTAATGTGTTTTTATCCTTGGAAAATTCAATCTTTGACAAGTTTCTCCATCTAAGGGGGAATGAAGCACCTCATTGACGGCTAACTGAAGAGTATAACCAGGGGAATAATGTTCACAATGGGCACAAAGGCAAATAGAATGCCATTTCTTCATCCAAGATCTGTCAGCGAGATTACAAAGTGTACGCAACTGTGGCTACCAATCAAGAAGATGACTCCGTGTCTAACACACAGATTAATGACTTTGCCGAAAGAAGCCTCAACACGGACATCACTGTATAACTACATTTCTCAGTGTGTAATAAACTACAAATTAACCGTACCACTCGGTGCATGAGTCGAGTAATATTGGCTTGATATTCGATTTGATTACATTTTCTACACAAAGCTAGTTAAATGAAACCCGAGACGAGCCAAGATTGTGCTTTTCAGCGGACAATATGAAGAAACGGAGAAGACATTCATTCGTGGAAGATTTCGCTTCGACAATTAGCGCTGTGGACAAGTTATAGTTCGCTGCCTGCCAGTATATTGACCAAAGTTAGCCTGCCGGGAAATTGGCAAAATGGAATAATTTCGTCCGGCCAAAATTTCCAAAAATGGAAACTATCATTTCTTTGAGGTTAAGAGGAAAAGCTAGGGAATAGCGACTTTGCTTTAGGGACCTGTTACAATTGATTTGTGTCTTAAGTAAATTTATACACCCGACATCTTCCACTACTTTCTCAATTACGTCTAACTGGGATGATTTTCTCTCCGACAAAGAAATATATAATTAACCAATAAGAGCTAGCGTGTTCGAGTAGTAAGGGTCGTGTCTGTAAGGGCCTGGGTTTTGATTAACGCGCGTACAATCCAGCTCCGCAGTATTATTCTCTTTGATTACTCTATAAGACTATTGGACATTTCTTGAAACTCAAGGGGAAGAAAAGGTTTGTACAGTACTCAGGAGAAATAAGTCGGCAGCAAGTTTCCACACTGGTGTAAACCCGGGGCCATCCATCGAGGCGATGGAGGAACAATGCGAGCCATCACGTCGGCCATTATGAAAGAGCACTCCGGAATTGTGGTCACTTTACAGGGTTCAAAGGCCAATCGTTACCGGAGTTCTCTAAAGGCGTATTCGCCGGTACTTTACATTGATCAACTGTTACAGTGGCGAGCCCTCGACCCCCACCCCATACTTAACACGTCTGCTGTCTGTCCATTCTGCCTATGCCCACCGAATAAAGACCTAATCCTATCAATGGCAGATATCCAAAGTGCCCCCGAGTGTTTCAACCTCTGGCAAATTAGAAGAAACGTTTAAATTATACTCTTCGTGCTATTACTGTATCAATGGACACTAGTGCTAATGAGATCTTATGCTATAGAATTCGATAAAATACATCAGTGCTGCTGTAACAAAACGAATCAAGGTTGAATATATTCAGGCAAATCAAGTATTCCAAGGATATTTGGGAATAAAATATATATATCAATACATTGTCTTTCCAATTTATGCAGTGCTAATGCCAGCTCAATAATCTACAGAAATATTAAATTTTCTGGTCAAGTTTGCTGTCAACTTATAACGCACATGCACGTCGCATGTGATTGGAACAATTCTTTCTCAAGCGTATAATATATAATATCGTCAGTCTAAAAGAATGTAAAAGAGGAACCTCGAATGGAAAATTAAAACTCCTGGGGCAGAGAGATGTGTCATATTTTTTTCTGAAAATTTAACATTTTTATTTTCTGAAAATATTCCTACTGACTGCTGAGATATTGAGTTTTGGGTCTGGTACATATTTGATAATGAGCATTGATGATGTGAGGCAGTGAACTAGAGATAATTAGATGGACGAAGATGCATATGGTTCTGATTGTTTTGCATTTTATCAACACTGTGTTTACAGGTTATTGGATATCATTTTTATCACTTGGTTACCAATAGTTTCAGAAATATAGTTATCGCAGCAACTCGTAACCAAGTGCTTTATCTCAGTAACTTAAACGGCTAAAGTGATTTTTTTAATGAATGTGAATAGCATAGACCATTGTTACTGAATATTCAGTAATTGAGATTTCATAAGTAACCGGTATGGTAACCGTATTTCTAAAAATGATTAGACTTTTGCCAAAAACAAAGACAATAGTTTGGTTTAAATAGTTTATTTCGATACATGAGCGAGCGAAGTAATCACAGCTAAAAAATACGTCTCCCCAATAAAGAAGTACAATATATCAATTGATCCCCGAAAATAAATATAAATACTTATAATAAATTAGGCGCCGAAGGAATATACAAAATGCATTTGAAGCTCTTGACAGAGTAAAAAAATATTTGTTTGAGACCCTGGGAGCTGTAGAGATGAATGAACACGATCAGCTTGCTGAGTACATGGTCGCTGGGCATCGAGTAAGTGAGGAAATAGTAATTTAAAGTTCAATACTTATGAAAATCGCTTCGAATCCGAGATGAATTTTCCCAAACTTATTTGAATGGTGTTGTTAGTGTGTTTGTCTTTTTCTGGATGACCGTATAATAACACTGAAGCAGAAGAAACTATATAAAGACTATATATATTATTAAGTTTATTTACCAATATGCTTCTTTGATCGACAAACTGAGGAAACTGAAAGAAGAAGTGATCGACTGATTCGTCGAAATATCCGCAGTTGCAAGTTGTTGTATTTCTCAGGAAATTATTGAACAGGGATCTGTTAAGATTACTGCAAACATTGCGGAGGCGACACAATACTACAACCTTGATAAATTAATGCTCCCCAGTCGTACATGTCGCTATATAGGATCTTACGTATTTCAATTGAATTTGGTGTTCTGAGCGCCCATACCATGGATATTTAATAGCATTATAACATCATGGTCGCATCTGGACTCATCCATTTGCAGTCGAAGAGGGGAGATAGGGTCACTGTATCTATTTACCCCAATGTTTACACCAAAGATCAGTTCATGTATCTACCCCATATTATGGTGCCTCAATGTCGGGACCGCGGCAACATGAAAAGACACCCCGCCAGCGAGCCGGCTAATTCGGCTGAGCCAACCAAAATTATTTGTCATCAATGCTCCCTTCAAAGCACTATGAAGCTTTCTCGGGATTGGTCAACACGCGAGTTACTGCAAGCCTGTTAGATCCTACAAGCGACAGTATCCAAATGGAGAGCAGATAGGATTTAATTTTAATTAGATTGCACAATACTATATCTTCTTTGTGTGTAGATAAATAATACCAAGACGGTGGGGTGGAGACTTGTGTCATGTTCTGCAGCTGGCGTTTAAAAAATGACAGAGTAGGGCAGTTTTTGACTGTGTAAGGTAGTAAATTCCAGTCGCGTAAAGTTGCTGGATAAAATGAAATTTCGGAAAATTCCGTACGACATCTATAGGGCGTTAACTGTGTTGCATTTCTGATGATATATCAGGAGACAAGGTACATAAGGTATATAAGGGTATAGCCGAGATGACTAACGTATCAGCCGGTGCCCAAACTGCATGTTCGAATCCCGCAAGTGGCATGCTGACACACCGCGGACATTTATATGCATGGGGCAATTCACATTGAAGTGACTGCGGCGTATTCAAGGTAGGATTGACCTCTACGGTCAAAGGTCAGTTGACCTCCAGGAATTACTGAAGGTTACCGGACATTATGTCTTCGTATTTATGGTGCGTTAGTTCGCAGATATGTTCAGATATCGATGAGCCTTACTGGCCCTCGAATTGATGACGTCCCAGTAATGTCCAGAGCGCATTGATGACGTCGCGAGAGAGGGCATCTTTGGACAACTTGACCTACCTACATATCATTAATTTCTAGTAATTTCCGGAGATCGTGACCGGAAGTGACCTTTGACCCTGCGCATACACACAACAGTATCGGAAATACCATTGCAGCGTCAAAGGTCACTTCCGGTCATGATCTGTGGAAATTACCAAAGTTGACCATAGATGCCCTCTCCCGAGACGTCAGCAATGCATGTTTGACATTTCCAAAACTTCATCAATTCGAGGGTGAGCAAAGCTCATCGACATCTGGACATATCCGTGAACATGGTATGGCTCTGGGCGCAATGGTATTTCCGGTACTGTTTGTGTGTATGCGCAGGATCGAAGGTCACTTCCGGTGATGATTTCTGGAAATTATCTGAAATTACTGATATGTAAATTAATCAAGTTGACAAAGGAAGCATTTTTTTTACTGTTCACGGTCACCTAAGCGTAGATAACGATTGGACATTAGGTGCCACATTTGAAAATCTGTCGTCATAACTTCATCAAATAATTCGGCGAATTAAGTTCGATCGAAATGATTTCGCTCACTCGTTTAGATTTGCCAGATCGACGCCCAACCAAAGCCCACGCCGATCCCCTATACATTACTTGGTACAGTTTGAACATAGTGTGCTTCAAATTTATTCTGCAATTTCAATGATTAATATGTTATCGTGTCAGTCTATTTGCATTCCAAACATGATCCACATGGAATACAACCACTTAGAAGACAGTTTTAAAAACCCAACATAAAATTATATATTATATTATGTATCTATTCCATACACAATTCCGGCGGATGAAGTCAAACTGGCCCCTTATTGCCGTATTTTACGAAGAAGTCGGACGTTTGGAAAATAAGTACTCGAAAACCAAGAGTAACAGAAAAGGGTGTGATCTCCCCTGAATCACTGTCGCTCTTCAAGATCGGAGGTAAGAAATCTACATCCGTAAGTAATCATACTATCACTTTTATTGAAGGTTCAATTAACTATTTATCTGTTCACATTTTTGCACACATAAACTCAATGATAACTCCTGTAAATATATTATTAAGCTTTAAGCTTCTAGAATAATTATTATATAATTAATTATTATTTTATTAAACTATTTGCAAGGGTCTTTGGCACTTACGAGAAGTTTTTTGAGCCTTTTTAAACAAATATATAATATTTTGAATTGTAACTCCGGGAGAGAAACCTGCTACTCAGGAAGCAGCTTTGGTGTGCTTGTCTTGTCGAAGGCTGATTTAAGTCACGCGTGTGGCTCAGATGAAAAAACCTACTTTTTAGCGGGTGCAAGAGTGAGCAACATTCCTATTATGGCCGCTTTTCAAACAGATCGAGCAGGTTTAGGCAATTTTTTTCTAGGGATTGAATCTGAAATCTCCGACAGATTTTGAATTGATAAAGTATGATAAATTTTCTTTGAATTCCGTTTTATTAGAAAACATTTATCCTAAGGGGCTGATATTGAAAAAAATTATCTGTAGTTATCATCTCTTCAAACCTGCAAAATTGTGTTCAATTCCGTGAACGTTGTGCATGCAAGGAAATGAAACGGCCATAATAGAGAGCGGCCATAATAGCAAGCTGACTTGGAGTCGAACATGAGCGATAATTCCGTTCCCGGATTAGGCTATAACCAGGTTTGATTATAGTCGACAGTATCAGTTGCGCATTTTATCCAACCACCTCATTGGGGTATGATAATACCCCAGCCACCACAACCACCTCGTTGGGATTCTAATAATTCCCCAACCACCAGTCAGACTTTTGGACCGGATTCGGGGCCGCGCGCACATCGCCGGAAGTGACATCATATATAGTAAAATAGATGTTTGCCGAACATTTCGATTATTTTTCAAGTCTGCATAATACCTCTGTTGACCTAAACGTTAAAAAGAATTATCTGGAGATTATTTTCCCTGTTTATCTGGAGAAAGCATATGAAAAGTAGTTCGCTCATGTGCAAAACTGAAGGAGTTGTTCGGCCGGATTCAAACTGAACCATGCGTACGTGGGGTTTCCCCTATACGTCATAGCAACGTAGTAAAGGTCAACTTCAGCTATTGGAGGCAGGGATAATAAATGAGCCTGTGAAATGGAACATGCGCTGTGTGGAGGTTGCAGCCACCAGTCAGATTTTAGGACACGATTCCCGACCGAGCAGCACACCGCCGGAAGTGACATCATATATAGTAAAAGCGATGTTTGTCGAACATTCCGATTACTTTTGAATTCTGCATTATTCCTTCGTTGACCTAGCGTTAAAAGAATGATCCCGAGATTATTTTCCCTGTTTTTATGGACAGAGCATATGAAAAGTAGTTCGCTAATGTGCAAAACTGAAGGAGTTCTGATTCTGACTGAACCGTGTGGGCCTGGGGTTTCCCCATACGTCATAGGCACGTTGTAAAGGTCATTTTCCGCTGCTGGTGGCAGGGCAATCTCACGTTCGGCTATTTCCGTATTGGCGGAACTTAGCCACATAGAACGCACAACTCCCCACCCGTTGGGGAGCTTATGGCGATCAAGTAGTGAGCCGGTTACGAAATAGTGCCTTTGGTAATCGAGGGATCCGATCGCATTTTATAGTGAAATGAAGTTAATTTTAACCAAATGAACATAATTCATTCAAATTATACAAAACTATTTTTGAATAATAGGAATCTATCCCCAGAACTCAGCAACTGGTCTAATTTCCGCCAATACGGAAATAGACGAACGCGAGATTGGTTCCGCCGAAAATTAGTTGTGCGCATGATAAGATAAGATTCTTCATTGTACTGGGCATTTCATTTGGGACAGAGTACAAAACACATAAAAAAGTAGAACAAATAGGAAAGTAAAAAAACAGGTGCAACGTTTCCGTTTTCGCTCTCAGAAATGGGAAGGTTGCATTTTATCCTCATTCACACCATGGAATTTCGAAGCAAAGTTTATGTACCCATGTTTCAGTACAATAATTTTCACAAATCGTACTTCTCTCTATCTTTTAAGCAAATACTAATATAAAGCTAGCATATAATTGTTCTCATTCCCAAATAAAGAGCTGCATGTTAGCATGCATGTTTTGGTTAAATATAGAAGACAGGAAACTCTCAATGATGTTGACAACTTCCAGTTGTATATTCATTGTATTCATATTTCGGACAGTGCATTCCGATCGAGTTATCATATATGAAAACTGATACATACCATTCGAACTGTGAGTGCATGGGCCTGTCAAAATTGTATATAAATGTGTATTGTCAAACTATAGTGATGTTTAGATATCCCTGCTTAACTATGTATATTTCTTGAAGGTGTTGAGAATGCAAACTACAGTTTAAGTCGAATCCGCGTTATGACATTATTGACAGAACAAAAAAGAGCCTCTCTGTGCAGTGACCCATGACTTCAGCTGATCAGCTACTGGTTCGTATATTTTCACTTTGCCCCATCTTTTAACCTGGGTGATTATTTTGAACCAGTGATATTAAACTGACATAATTGTATACCGGTACATATCACCAGTTCAAAATATTTTCCTAGGTTAGAAAAGTTGGCAAAATGAAAATATATGAACCAGTAGCTGATCAGCTAATGGCACGTGTCTGCACAGACAGGCTCTTCTTCGAAAACCTATCAAGTTGATTATTTGATCTACTGGATTATCAGACATACATTGAACTGTCAGAGATTATATGACGAATGCGAGTATAGAGAGTATGAACAGTGAATTCCACTTCTCCACAAACCACGAAGATATATAAACACAAAATTGTACTTTTGAAATCAAGTTCCTGCTTGAGTTATGCAATTCTCGCATATCAGGTCTATAATAAAACGGTTCACATCAGTTCGTGGCAATGGGTGGCATGTCACTATCCCCTCCACGAGACGAAGTGCACGCGGAAGACGAAAATGAAACGTTGTGCGATGGCCTACGCGAATTTTCTTCCGCCAAAGCCTGTAATTGCAGAGTGCAGCCATATTGGTCCGAGTATATGTTGAACAGAGTTTTCATATCGGGAACCATCATGGTGTGGCTTCGCTGAGTTAACGCCCTTAGTTTCGCACTCGACGGTGGCGCCATCCTGGTGTACTGTGTCCTCGTGGAAAATGGACGCTTCGTTGGAATTTCCTCCATTGCACTGAGGAGTAATTGCCTGGCTTCCTTCCCTTGTACGAACGTTTCTCCTCCGTCTGTTTGACTTCCCCGCGGGCTGTTGAAAATGAGGGGAAATCTCAGAAAACTACCACAGGAGCTCGTCAAATTGTCTGGCTGAGATCTTGTGTGCCTGCAGATTGGCGTGAAAGCTCGGTGATACATTGTTTTCTCGCGGGAAATGGAGAAAAACACCGGAGCAGTGGCTATTTTCCTTTCAACGACGTTGGCCGTGGAATTGTAGACAGTTTCCCGCCCTCTGCGAATCCATTCCGCCGCGGTCAAGAAGAATTCATTGTCTCTCAAGGCCGAAGACGCCTGACCTTTGGTGAATAATATATACGCCGAAACGTAATGCCCCATTTTACAAGCCATAAGAAGCGGTGTATATCCGAGGCTGTTTCGACAATCAATATTTAGTCCGAATTTGACAATCAGATCCGTAAGCACTTCAACAACGCGCGGATTTCCGCTCGTGGTGGCATGGTGTAACGGAGTATATCCGTCGTTGTCTGAATCGTTCAAGTCCAAAACATCCTCTCGCAATATCAATCTCGCGATCTCTTCTCGGCCGTTCATAGAGGCATAACTCAGAGCCGTTCGTCCCATATTGTCTCTTATATTCAAGTATGTTCCCGCTTGTATGAAAATTTTCGCCATTTTGCACCCGTATTCTTCCGAGTCCAGCATGCATGCCAACATCAGTGGCGTTCGTCCGTTGATGTCACGGCAATCCACATTGCAGCAATGTTTAGACACCAGAAGCCGGACTTGATGCAGACGACCATCGAGGACAGCTTGGTGAAGTGCAGTCTTAACGGGTCGTTTTCGTATTGGATTGGATTGCGTCTCGTTCGCCATTTTCGCTGTGATTCCAGAACTACAACTGGAGAGTATATTAGAAGTCCGATCGAACGACTTGTGCGATTTAAAATAATGCACCGTTACCATTCACCCACGAGAAAACACTAGACTATTGAAGCCGTCTCTTTACCTCGCGTACGTGGTTATTAGTCTGGCTGTTTTGGACGTTTCTAGAGGTGTTTCCATGCATGTGTGGACGTGTGACTGGGCAGATTAGAGTAGATTATATTTAGTCGGTCTATAACCTTGTCGTAAATGGCCGGAACAATGGCGTCTGACAATGGTATAGAACACAGGCCTGGAGTTCCTTTTGGAAATCGTTCATGTAAATCCGCCAATACACGATACACCAATCCCGCTGTCCGCGTTGGTCATACATAGACTTTGTATTGAAACGTGTATATATACTGAAGCCAAAGCTAAATTTAATATGGAGTAGCAATTTAACGAGTATCTGTGGAGTGTAATTTCAGTACGACGGTGTTGGCATAGTGGCACGGCGCGCGACCCACCATTGTCGGAATTGAATGTTGTTAATATGCCAGTTTTCCCATTGTCAGAGCAGTAATCTCCTAACGTCGATGGGGAAGCCTCTAACAGATTTGCCCATGCAGTTAAACCTGTAGCGCATGCGAATTCAGTTTTTTCGATTATGATTGACACAGAGAGTGTTTATCTGTATACGAAGCAATGGGAAATGCATTCAGTATATTTTTTGAAGCCAATTAGAAGCTCAACTATTGAAAAGACCATACGTTAGTCCTCACCGCCAGAAAAGCCGACGCCCTGGCCCCATATGTTCAAATCTGAAGACCTGTAAAATGTGAAAATATGTTGAAATGAGTCCGTATAGCATATCGCAATCGACAATAAAACAATGAATTAAAATATGCTACACAAATATATGCCTATTATAAATCGGGGGCGGTTTACACCGCGGTTAATACCTTTCTACCGCGGTGTATACGTTCCCAAGAATTAGTTGGTTTTCGGAATGAAAAAGATCGAAGAAATCGTGACGAGTTACTAGAATTGAGATCAATCTGATGAATATATGTGATAAACTAAAAAGTGTTTACGCAAAATAAGAGGAAAATAGAGAAAACCCATGAAAAAAGCAGAAAAAGTAATAAAAAAGGGGAAAAAACTAAAGAGTCGATGTCAAAGCAATGTACATTTATTCGCTCATTTTACTTAAATGTTCAGATTTGAACATGTGGCATCCGACTCAGCTCAACATTTAATGGTGAATTACGTACTAGAAAGAAATAACTCACATTTCCTGTGGAAAGTCTCTTTTTGGAACCGTTTTTATCGTATAGATGTGGAAACTTTTGCGAGTACCCATTTCATCATTCGCACGTGTCCGTTTACATAATATAGGATATCCCAGCAGGACTGGCCTTCCCATATTTCTTGTCTAACCCTATCTGGCCTGGGCTTTTGGAGCCTGGCCGGGGGGAGAAATGCCCCACCCCCCCCTAATTATTTTTCTTACCCCTTGAGCTAGGGGGCTGAAACTTACTACACTATACCCTAGGGTCAAGCTCTACCAGAAAATGTAAAAGAAATCCAAGATGGCCGCTATGATGACGTCACAGTGACGTCATTTTCAAAAGCGGCATTTTTTGGTAGATTTTTTCGTCTGATTTTTATGCAATTTCTCCGCACAAGCTGCATGGTAAATTAGCAGATATTAATGTGATGTGAAATAAAATAGTTTTTGCCCACTTTTCATCGCGGAAAAGCAGAAATTTTGAAGAAATATGACAAAAACATCACTTTTCTGATACCCCACTTGACCGCCATCTTGAATTTATCATTGATCCTCTGCTCGGGGGTGGGCGGGGTGGTTATGCAAATGGGCTCAAAATGACCCCAATATGACAAGCTATAAAGTCAAGGAGTTTCAGCACTCCACGTATTGTCGTTCCGGAGATAGCGCAGATAGTTTGGTAGGGGGTGGATTTCGCCCCACCCCCCGGCCAGGTAGGGTTAATCACTGCTGGATGCTACTTATTTATGTAGCCCTGAACTAGAACATCATCTCACGAACCTGCAATTTCCAGCACAATCTTCTATTGTGAAACCTAATCAATAAGAATATATTTGATTTCACCCTGCTATAGATATGTGTGACCTTCTGATCGATTTAAACTCGGTGTTTATTTATTTTATTTTAATCGTTTTTGAAGAAAAAAAAACTGCCGTTGGCTGTTATCATGTTGAAGTATTTTTTTTATGGTAAACCATGGGTTCAATTATACCTATTGCTGTTCGTAAAACATACTTGGCTGTGGTAAAATAGGTGGAAAATTACTGCCTGATTCATGCATGTATATGCGAAAAACTTCAGATAATCTCGTCAGTGTTAGGCTGATCTCCTTGCCGTTATTTGTCAGAACAGCTCTGCTCGGAGAATGACGAAAGGCGATTTTCCAGCCAAGATGGCTGAGGTATGGCAAAGATACAAACGAAGGCCGTTTGTATGATTGGTTGGTTGTTTGAAGTTTAACGTCGCAGCTAACCTTATTTATCACACGGCGACGATGACCCAAACAAACATACCCTAGCAAAACCCTAACTCTAACAAAAACCTAATCGAAACTACAAAATAATTTGAATTTCGAATTTTGAAAATTAGGCTCTACAGACACTGGTGATCACAATGGATCGCCAGAGAGCCTAATTGAAAATTGACCAGATATATATACTCGGACCTCATTAATGCCTTATACAATACGGAGCCTAATCCAATCAGAAGCATCTGTGGCTTTAATCCTCGCGAGATCGCCCTTCGAAATTGCATACTGACACCTTTAGAACTGACAATCTAACCCGGACTGTAAGCAATGAATATCGAACTTACGGGAGAGAAAAAAAGCTTTGATCGTTGTCGGCTGTCAAAACAACATTCAAACTGTTCGGCTATCGACAACTTGATCGGCTATCGACATCCAGCTGTAAAACAACCCCGGGAACAGGGCGGTTACCGCCCACTATACATATACTCGTGTACCGGAGCAAACAGGCCCAAGCAAATCAATGTTGGTATCTTATTTGACTGGGTTCGCGCAGAGGCCTTTTCACAGCAGCTGGCTTTTGGGATACTGTTCTCCAGAGTCTTTCGAATTATATTGTGTTACCGGAAAAAAATCGCATCTCGAGGACTCCATCATTGCGCAGTCACCATGCGCTACGCTGCATTGGCTGTCCAAAAAATTCCAGTCGGTATTACTGTTTGCCATCCACGTTTTCTAAAAAAATATGAATTCTTTCTTCAGGTGATTTTATTGTAGTGAAGAAATGTTTGCTTAGGTGATTGAAATTTTAGATTTCAAAATTTTAGTGCGTGGGACAGAATTCTTGCATCATTCAGTGATACATGCAACATATATATATATACTTCTCTGATAGACCTGAAGGTTTTGTAAAGCATATCAGATTTATAGCTATAAAAGTTAGAGATTTTTGTAATTACGATATATCAATGTGAAAGGAAAGAATTCACCCGGAAACATCGTCCCCCTTTCATATGTTCCACTTTCGGAAAATATGTCGCATCTGAGTTGGAAATCAGAAAACAATCCTATAGCTAGGTTATTAGATGCGGGCCAGGCACAGCGACTTGGGTGGCAGAGGGTGTCTTCGTCGATGTTGTTGTTGTGATTATATATGTATTTTTTTTTTCAAGAATATAATTATTTCCCACCTTTTCATACACCACAATGACAGTGGATGTCATAAAAATGCTTTCTATACGACCTACATACTCCTCCTCTACTAGATCTCCATCTGTAATGCTTTCTATACGCCCTACTTCGATCTACATACCTCTCCTCTACTATATCTCCATCTGTCATAGAGGAGAGGTATGTAGATGCGTATAGAAAGCATTTCTATGACATCCACTGTCAGTGTGATGTATGAAAAGGTGGGAAATAGTTATATTCTTGAAAAAAAAATATATAATCACAACAACAACAACAACAACAACAACATCAACGAAGACACCCCCTGCCACCCAAGTCACTGTGGGGCCGGGTATCTTTCCCAACCGGACATTCTTTCCTGTACATGCACGGCGGTATAGACACAAACGGGTTTTCGTCGATCTATATCCCTTTTGCAGATGACTGTAGATATATTGAGGCAGACTCAATATTGATTCAGTAATACAGCCGTATGTATGTGTTGTGAGGGCACGTTTACGTTGAATATCTCCTGCCGGGCTTAAATCAAAATACCTTCAAAACAATCACCTGTGCAGTTAGTTTAAATGGAGCTAAATATTACAGAGACATGTTCGATAAATGACAAACCGTTCGTGAAAACAATACCTAAAATTGACATAAACTACGCGTTTCGGATCGTGAATCATTCCTCGTATTAGCAAACTCGGTTACATTTCATAATCCGTTTTCACCGGTAAGTCGCACGCTCGGTAAACTCGCCATTGTGAGAAAATAGAACATTAAATGATGTTTTTCTTATGTCGTCCCGGGTTTAACCAGGTGTGGAGCGCCTACAGTTTGCAGTTTAGTAGATACAACCATTGTACGTCGTATCTAAAGCAAATTTCCCGTTCTACAATTTGCCGTCGAGGACATTATTGAAACACAGAACACAGTATGTTTTACATCGCACAGCGGTTTGACATTAATAAAAATAAACAAAGCCAATATTACCCTCACGCAATGTAAACTCCCTGTTTGCTTTTCCTCGCAGAAAAGAAATGTTTCGTTTAGCTTTTAATACGCGGCGATTATGCCATTAATGGACTGGCGGCAGAGAGATAACACATTAAATATTTATTTAAATTAAGCTTATAAATATGCAAGGATATTATTCAATGTCACATAAAAGCATAGAACAATAACCGTATTTGTACGAATTCCGCAAATATAGATTGAAAAAAAGATTCGGACCAGATTCGTATGGAGTTTAAGGTCTTAAACTTCAGTGTTTACAATGTACTATACCGTAATTCTTCCGCCCCAACGCATCATAATTAGAAAATAAATTCACGATATTAAATACAGTTTGTGATGTTACCTGTCAAAGGGAGGTAATCCTACTGGACGTTATACCTGTCTTCGTGAACATATGTCAAACCAGATTCTTGATTATCACCAATGGGACACAACTCCATGGGACATATACCTGAATAGAATAATGGATACCGGTACGCAACTTAGAATTAAATAAATATATATATATCGATATCAAACATATATTTGTAGATATCAAAATATAGTAAGAAATTTATATCTAATATGCGATCGGCCTTTCTGTATTAACTATATGCAATAAGTACGAGACTCTAGACAAATTCTGACGGTAATCTGCAGGTTGTTATATCCATATTACATATAATTCCTAAATTTCTTAGACATTCCTATATATTCATATATATAGGCCAAAACCTTCTATATTTCCTATATTTTGACTTTTTCTCGTGAAAACTTTCTCCAGTGCTTTGCAATGAGTAAAATTGGCTTTAGGAAATAAATGTCAAAAAAATATAAAAATAATATGAAAACAGTTAAATCTCTCTTTATTGAACCAAGCAGCACCATGCACCAGTATGACCGCATTAAGTGGAAATAGTTTGATTAAACACAGAAAATTATACCAAGTTTGAAACCTACAATATTGTAGTGACCTGTCTTACACCTCTTCTGTATTCTAATAAGAAAATTCCAATATTTCTCCAATATTTTGGCAAATGTTCTCCTATATTTTCACTGTGAGCCATTTGGAGGCCTGTAATGCTAATCTATGGGAAAATATCTTCAACTCATGATAAACTGTCAAAAATGTGATGAAACATGAAAAAGGTCATAATACTTACCCTAATTACTATTGTTTCTTGTGAATACAAGAGTCACAAATTTCAATATTTTGTATTATTATACCTCATGTAAATTCGTAATGTTTTCATTGGTTGACAGCCTGTCACGTGTCATTCTACAAATCGTAATGTTCAGTGATGATGCAGTCATATCTTGCCTTACCGTTGAATAAATGTCATGTACAGTTGCCTCCCATAGTGCGCGTGCCAACATACTCCCCGAAACGAAGATTGATGTGTATCTTCGTAGACCTGATGTGTATACGTGATAGAAATTAGTGAATGTGATTTGGTAATTGACTGAAATAAATTGGACATCTTTTGAAAAGGTGCTTAAGATCACCGAGAACGCATCTTAACACTACACGTGTTGCCTTGGCTGAACGTAACACATTATCTGATCAGAATACATGTCTGGTGATGTCATAGCGCTATAAATATTCCGTGGTCCATATTAGGAGAAGTGCAATGTGTGACCTCTTTAAAATTCAAATTTGATTGGCTATTCGAAGGAAATTAACATCAATACACCCACCACTTGCCATATTTGGAGATCACACGGGCAGACATCAAAGAAAATCCTAGCTGCTCGGTGTTGGCCAGCTCCTATCTTGATTGGCTATATGACATCACGTGCGTTTCCCGGTCTGAACAGTTTATTCTATTCGTTAAGTCAAGGTAAATGACGGAACGTTAGTGTAGTATTTAAATTGAAAATGTGAAGATGCGAGAACGTTACTCATCCAAATTATGCGATTGAGCCGACAAACAAGCCGAGGTCGAACAGTCGATCTTGACACGGCGTTTTGAAATCAGCAACGGTCGCGCAGTGTTGAACACGATATGCTTATTTCAGTCCCCATTTTATTCAAATAAGACATTCGGTATAATAAAACAACTATTGCATGTTATAGGGTGGGACATCACGATTTGACAGCTCTCGACAAGTGATGTACAACTCGCGCTGCGCGCTCGTTGTACATCACTTGCCTCGAGCTGACAAATCGTGATGTCCCACTCAATAACATGCAATAATTGTATATTGTACATTACTGACATATGAGCATCATAATATAAAACCCATGTGAGTGTGATATAATGATATAGACAGTATCAATAGCGCAGGTGGTCAGGGAGTGCAGAACCTGAAGCTGGAAATATCACTGGCGAGGAGAAGAGGATCTAACGTCAACAGTTGGCCTATAATATTGGTATAATATTGAGTTGACCATAGATTCTGCTCAGTAGGCTCCATGAGTCCTACAGCCTACATCAAAAACTCGACTGCTGCATCTAGACTGAGAGTCTGACATGTACGGTTTATAGCGTTGGACACATCGGTTCTCGTCAGATCACCGAAGTTAAGCAACGTTAATCTTGGTCAATACTTGGATGAGTGACCAGGTGCTGTACTGGCCGGGCTGATCAGTGTCCAGGGTAATATGAACTGTGAGCACTCTCGTGTTCTGGCACATGTAGGCACCGTCGTGATATGACTGAAACAAGGTTCATAACGACATTAAACCCTACTACTCACTCACTCCCTGTGAGTCTGACCATTGTTATTGCGTTAGTGCCAACATGGCCGATTGTGGCCAAGAATATATCTACAAGCGAAGATATTTGGCTTCAGATCGAATATCCGTTAAAGACAGTGGTCGTCCACAGAATTTTCGCGTCAATAGTACACTTTTGATAAGATTTGAAGAAGTGCATCGTCCCACCGAACGTTTCCTTCACTAAGCTACGGAGATGGTACTGCGGAAGCTTTGTGTACAGTATTAGCCGTATAGAGTATGATGAAGAGGTGTGAAATGTTTAGCAGTTGTTGATGTTGGTGTTGTTTCGAGTAACTTAACGGCTCTACTTGTAGAACGGGTTATATTTTATTTGCTTTGGGTCAGTTCATCGTGTTCGTATGTTTCTTTCTTTCTGTAATCTTGTTTTAAAAATAGCTGGGTTAATATATACAGATTTCTAAGGATCCCTCCTTATATGTGACTTGCTACACCTGCACAAAATATGGCCCTCTCGTGCTCACATATAGTAGGGGATGACAGGCGGATTTATTCCCCCTCGGCCGGACCTTTTATTCACGGAAACTTCAATTACTTTGTCAACACCGGCGGGTTTAAATCTTCGAAAGATTTATGATTCTCTCGAAATATAAAAGTTGCCGGTTGTCTCGTGATTCCCTTCAGCTTATATAGCTTGAACAAAATTTATAATTCTTGTCCCACACCAAAGTCGTGGAAAACAAATATGTAAATACTCTGCATAAGGTCAAACAAAGATTTGGTTTTAATAGAGTCACTTTACACTGTGCATTTGGCAATAAATCTTTCTCTATTGCGCTTTTATTAAAAACATTTCTTTACGGCCTTTGAAAATTTGAATATATTTATATAGGTTTCTAATCAATAAGGCAATATATCTTGGCCTAAGTACACAAGCCCTAACTTCACCAGACACTTCGCATATAAACGCGAGATTTGAAGGGTTTAGAAACTACTTGTGATAACACGGCGAGGCTTGTATTTCATATACACGGTGATAATAATATTTAATATGGCAAACCAGTCACGTTCAACGCCTATTAAGCATAACAATATAAAACATGTAAACTCTGCCGTGTAGCCCTATGCCGAATATACTGACAGATATTTCTCGCATAAAACGTTATACAGTATACATACCGGTGTGAAAGATAAGAATGTCCGGTAGATACAAATGTCCGATACAGAACCATATGAGAAGGGACAGTTTATAATGCTCCTGGGACATTTTTTTCTTCTTTCACACCTGAATCATATGTTTGTCTTTGAATCATTTGGATTAAATATCTGTACCACAAAATTGCAATCTTTCAATTTAATGGTGAATAATAATTACAGTCACATGGCATCATTTCTAAGATAATATAACAGACGCACCCATGCACAAACGGCTCCTTTCTTACTACTACACATGATACGAACGCACGCACGGTTCATACTGTTCCTCTCCTACTGCTACCCAGTGGCACGGACGGACGCACGGCTTTTTCTGTTCTTTTCATACTACTATCCAAAAGTACGGACGGACGCACGCTCGGATCATTTCACCGTACGGAAGTTCACAGACTTTGGCAGCACCTGGTCAATATAAGCGATCTGTCAAGAAGTGCATTTTAGCGAAACGTACACAGACCGAGAGAATAGTCAGAAGGTGTATGCTTGCAGACACGTCCACAGATCATGACAGTACATTATTTACAGACCTGGCTATACGCCATACCAAATATCATTTCTTCATTATAAAGCCAGTTGCGCGCGCAATGCAGCACCGAGAGAGAAGGTTGGTCATAACAGGGACAATCCACGGACCCATTCGGAACTCCCGAGCGGAAATCTACGAAGGGGACTGATTCTACGCTCGGGGGACGACAACATGAATTTCCTATGAATCTCCAGATGTGACGTGGCTCCGAAGCCCAATCACTCTCGCGGAAGCCTTAATCCCCGACCAGCAAATATTTCCCTGCGAGTCTCTGATTTACGTCAGATATTCTAAAAACTGTTTATTTTTTTCATTCGAAGCACGTTTCAATAGAAAACCATCAGTTTAAATGGTACACACGCCACGTATTGGCAAGATATAATTCCCGTGACGTCACTGACAGTGCCCTGACACCGAAACACACGTGACCACGCTCTAGTCCAATATGGCGTCAATGGCCTTCGAGGGACATCTCAAACCGGAGATCCCCGAGAAGTTGCGAATGTCCACGGACCGTCATAGCTCAATCGGTAGAGCATCGGCGCGTTTAGCCCGGGTCGTGGGTTCGAAACCCGCTGACGACCAATTTATTCTTTCTCTCTGAAAAATCATTTCATATAAATTATATATAGTTAATCTACTGCGTGTCAGGAAGTGTATGTTAGAAGAAACGTCGACAGACCGTGATAGTACATTATATATAAGTAGCGTATTGAAAATATCATTCAATTAACTGAAGGGAACTTTATTTGGTAAGCAGCGTGTTGTCTGGGGCCGCATCTGTAGCCTACTCCGTGTCAAGAAGTGTATCCTAACAGACACGTGCACATACTGTGACAGTACATTATATCAGGTAATCTACTTCGTGTCAGGAAGTCTATGTTAGCAGACACGTCCACAGACCGTGATAGTACATTATATATAGGTAACTTACTCTGTGTCAGGAAGTGTATGTTAGCAGACAGTACATTATTATATATAGATAGCTTACTCTGGGTAAGGAAGTGTATGTTAGCAGGCAGTACTTTATATATAGATAGCCTACTCTGTGTCAGGAAGTGTATGTTAGCAGACAGTACATTATATATAGGTACTGTGTGCCTATTCTGTATCAGGAAGTGTATGTTAGCAGACACGTCTGCAGACCGTGCTAGTACATTATATATAGGTAGCCTACTCTGTGTCAGGAAGTGTATGTTAACAGACACGTGCACATACCGGGACAGTACATTATATATAGATAGGCTATTCTGTGTCAGGAAGTGTATGTTAGCAGACACGTCCACATACCGTGATAGTACATTATATATAGGTAGCCTACTCTGGGTCAGGAAGTGTATGTTAGCAGACACGTCCACAGACCGTGATAGTACATTATATATAGGTAGCCTACTCTGGGTCAGGAAGTGTATGTTAGCAGACACGTCCACATACCGTGATAGTACATTATATATAGATAGGCTATTCTGGGTCAGGAAGTGTATGTTAGCAGACACGTCCACATACCGTGATAGTACATTATATATAGGTAGCCTACTCTGTGTCAGGAAGTGTATGTTAGCAGACAAGTCCACACACCGTGATAGTACATTATATATAGGTAGCCTACTCTGTGTCAGGAAGTGTATGTTAGCAGACACGTCCACATACCGTGATAGTACATTATATATAGGTAGCCTACTCTGTGTCAGGAAGTGTATGTTAGCAGACACGTCCACATACCGTGATAGTACATTATATATAGGTAGCGTACTCTGTGTCAGGAAGTGTATGTTAGCAGACAAGTCCACATACCGTGATAGTACATTATATATAGATAGGCTATTCTGTGTCAGGAAGTGTATGTTAGCAGACACGTCCACGTACCGTGATAGTACATTATATATAGGTAGCCTACTCTGTGTCAGGAAGTGTATGTTAACAGACACGTGCACATACCGTGATAGTACATTATATATAGATAGGCTATTCTGTGTCAGGAAGTGTATGTTAGCAGACACGTCCACATACCGTGATAGTACATTATATATAGGTAGCCTACTCTGTGTCAGGAAGTGTATGTTAGCAGACACGTCCACATACCGTGATAGTACATTATATATAGGTAGCCTACTCTGGGTCAGGAAGTGTATGTTAGCAGACACGTCCACATACCGTGATAGTACATTATATATAGGTAGCCTACTCTGTGTCAGGAAGTGTATGTTAGCAGACACGTCCACATACCGTGATAGTACATTATATATAGGTAGCCTACTCTGGGTCAGGAAGTGTATGTTAGGAAACAGTACATTATATATAGGTAACCTACTCTGTGTTAGGAAGTGTATGTTAGCAGACACGTCCACAGATCGTGACAGTACATTATATATAGTTAGTCTACTGCGTGTCAGGAAGTGTATGTTAGAAGACACGTCCACAGACAGTGATAGTACATTATATATAGGTAGCCTACTCTGGGTCAGGAAGTGTATGTTAGCAGAAGCGTCCACAGACCGTGAGGGTACATTATATATATTTAACCTACTCTGTGTTAGGAAGTGTATGTTAGCAGACACGTCCACAGATCGTGACAGTACATTATATATAGTTAGTCTACTGCGTATCAGGAAGTGTACGTTAGAAGACACGTCCACAGACAGTGATAGTACATTATATATAGGTAGCGTATTGCAAATATCAGTTAATTGACTAAAGGGAACTTTATTTGGTAAGCAACGTGTTCTCTGGGCGCCGCATCTGGAGCCTACTCCGTGTCAGGAAGTGTATGTTAGCAGACACGTCCACAGACCGTGATAGTACATTATATATAGGTAGCCTACTCTGTGTCAGGAAGTGTATGTTAGCAGGCACGTCCACAGACCGTGGTAGTACATTATATATAGTTAACGTACTCTGTGTCAGGAAGTGTATGTTAGGGAGACAGTACATTGTATATAGGTACTCTGTGCATACTCTGTGTCAGGAAGTGTATGTTGTACATTATATATAGGTAGCCTACTCTGTGTCCGGAAGTGTATGTTAGCAGGCACGTCTACATACCGTGATAGTTCATTATATATAGGTAGCCTACTCTGTGTCAGGAAGTGTATGTTAGCAGACACGTCCACATACCGTGATAGTACATTATATATAGGTAGCCTACTCTGTGTCAGGAAGTGTATGTTAGCAGACACGTCCACAGACCGTGATAGTGCATTATATATAGGTAGCCTACTCTGTGTCAGGAAGTGTATGTTAGGGAGACAGTACATTATATCTAGGTAACCTACTCTGTGTCAGGAAGTGTATGTTAGGAAACAGTACATTATATCTAGGTAACCTACTCTGTGTCAGGAAGTGTATGTTAGGGAGACAGTACATTATATCTAGGTAACCTACTCTGTCTCAGGAAGTGTATGTTAGGAAACAGTACATTATATCTAGGTAACCTACTCTGTGTCAGGAAGTGTATGTTAGGGAGACAGTACATTATATCTAGGTAACCTACTCTGTGTCAGGAAGTGTATGTTAGCAAACAGTACATTATATATAGGTACTCTGTGCCTACTCTGTGTCAGGAGGTGTATGTTAGCAGACACGTCCACAGACCGTGATAGTACATTATATATAGGTAGTCTACTCTGTGTCCGGAAGTGTATGTTAGCAGACACGTCCACATACCGTGATAGTACATTATATATAGGTAGCCTACTCTGTGTCAGGAAGTGTATGTTAGCAGACACGTCCACATACCGTGATAGTACATTATATATAGGTAGCCTACTCTGTGTCAGGAAGTGTATGTTAGCAGACACGTCCACATACCGTGATAGTACATTATATATAGGTAGCCTACTCTGTGTCAGGAAGTGTATGTTAGCAGACACGTCCACATACCGTGATAGTACATTATATATAGATAGGCTATTCTGGGTCAGGAAGTGTATGTTAGGAAACAATACATTATATATAGGTAACCTACTCTGTGTTAGGAAGTGTATGTTAGCGGACACGTCCACAGATCGTGACAGTACATTATATATAGTTAGTCTACTGCGTGTCAGGAAGTGTATGTTAGAAGACACGTCCACAGACAGTGATAGTACATTATATATAGGTAGCCTACTCTGGGTCAGGAAGTGTATGTTAGCAGTAGCGTCCACAGACCGTGAAGGTACATTATATATATTTAACCTAATCTGTGTTAGGAAGTGTATGTTAGCAGACACGTCCACAGATCGTGACAGTACATTATATATAGTTAGTCTACTGCGTATCAAGAAGTGTACGTTAGAAGACACGTCCACAGACAGTGATAGTACATTATATATAGGTAGCGTATTGCAAATATCAGTCAAATGACTAAAGGGAACTTTATTTGGTAGGCAACGTGTTCTCTGGGCGCCGCATCTGGAGCCTACTCCGTGTCAGGAAGTGTATGTTAGCAGACACGTCCACAGACCGTGATAGTACATTATATATAGGTAGCCTACTCTGTGTCAGGAAGTGTATGTTAGCAGGCACGTCCACAGACCGTGATAGTACATTATATATAGTTAACCTACTCTGTGTCAGGAAGTGTATGTTAGGGAGACAGTACATTATATATAGGTACTCTGTGCATACTCTGTGTCAGGAAGTGTATGTTGTACATTATATATAGGTAGCCTACTCTGTGTCCGGAAGTGTATGTTAGCAGGCACGTCTACAGACCGTGATAGTTCATTATATATAGGTAGCCTACTCTGTGTCAGGTAGTGTATGTTAGCAGACACGTCCACATACCGTGATAGTACATTATATATAGGTAGCCTACTCTGTGTCAGGAAGTATATGTTAGCAGACACGTCCACAGACCGTGATAGTGCATTATATATAGGTAGCCTACTCTGTGTCAGGAAGTGTATGTTAGCAGACACGTCCACATACCGTGATAGTACATTATATATAGGTAGCCTACTCTGTGTCAGGAAGTGTATGTTAGGGAGACAGTACATTATATATAGGTACTCTGTGCATACTCTGTGTCAGGAAGTGTATGTTGTACATTATATATAGGTAGCCTACTCTGTGTCCGGAAGTGTATGTTAGCAGGCACGTCCACATACGGTGATAGTTCATTATATATAGGTAGCCTACTCTGTGTCAGAAAGTGTATGTTAGCAGACAAGTCCACAGACCGTGATAGTGCATTATATATAGGTAGCGTATTGCAAATATCAGTCAATTGACTAAAGGGAACTTTATTTGGTAAGCAACGTGTTCTCTGGGCGCCGCATCTGGAGCCTACTCCGTGTCAGGAAGTGTATGTTAGCAGACACGTCCACAGACCGTGATAGTACATTATATATAGGTAGCCTACTCTGTGTCAGGAAGTGTATGTTAGCAGGCACGTCCACAGATCGTGATAGTACATTATATATAGTTAACCTACTCTGTGTCAGGAAGTGTATGTTAGGGAGACAGTACATTATATATAGGTACTCTGTGCATACTCTGTGTCAGGAAGTGTATGTTGTACATTATATATAGGTAGCCTACTCTGTGTCCGGAAGTGTATGTTAGCAGGCACGTCCACAGACCGTGATAGTGCATTATATATAGGTAGCCTACTCTGTGTCAGGAAGGCAGCAGCAGACAAGTCCCATAGACCGTATAGTGCATTATATAGGTAGCCTACTCTGTGTCAGGAAGTGTATGTTAGCAGACACGTCCACATACCGTGATAGTACATTATATAGGTACTCACTCTGGGTCAGGTGAAGGTGGAGCGCAGCAGACACGTCCACACACTTCCAGACATAGTACATTATATATAGATAGGCTATTCCAGTCAGGGAAGTGTATGTTAGCAGACATCCACATACTGCATAGCACATTATATATAGGTAGCCCACTTGTGTCAGGAAGCAAAGTGTTTAACAGACACGTGCACATACCGTGATAGTACATTATATATAGATAGGCTATTCTGTCAGGGAAGTGTGGCGTGTTAGCAGACACGTCCACATACCCTGTGATAGTACATTTTCATATATGATAGCCTACCTAGGCAAGTTAGGAAGTGTATATTTAGTTAAGATTGACGTCCATATTACCGTGATAGTACATTATATATAGATAGGCTATTCTGTGTCAGGAAGTGTATGTTAGCAGACACGTCCACATACCGTGATAGTACATTATATATAGGTAGCCTACTCTGTGTCAGGAAGTGTATGTTAACAGACACGTGCACATACCGTGATAGTACATTATATATAGATAGGCTATTCTGTGTCAGGAAGTGTATGTTAGCAGACACGTCCACATACCGTGATAGTACATTATATATAGGTAGCCTACTCTGTGTCAGGAAGTGTATGTTAGCAGACACGTCCACATACCGTGATAGTACATTATATATAGATAAGCTATTCTGGGTCAGGAAGTGTATGTTAGGAAACACTACATTATATATAGGTAACCTACTCTATGTTAGGAAGTGTATGTTAGCAGACACGTCCACAGATCGTGACAGTACATTATATATAGTTAGTCTACTGCGTGTCAGGAAGTGTATGTTAGAAGACACGTCCACAGACAGTGATAGTACAGTATATATAGGTAGCCTACTCTGGGTCAGGAAGTGTATGTTAGCAGAAGCGTCCACAGACCGTGAGGGTACATTATATATATTTAACCTAATCTGTGTTAGGAAGTGTATGTTAGCAGACACGTCCACAGATCGTGACAGTACATTATATATAGTTAGTCTACTGCGTATCAAGAAGTGTACGTTAGAAGACACGTCCGCAGACAGTGATAGTACATTATATATAGGTAGCGTATTGCAAATATCAGTCAATTGACTAAAGGGAACTTTATTTGGTAGGCAACGTGTTCTCTGGGCGCCGCATCTGGAGGCTACTCCGTGTCAGGAAGTGTATGTTAGCAGACACGTCCACAGACCGTGACAGTACATTATATATAGGTAGCCTACTCTGTGTCAGGAAGTGTATGTTAGCAGGCACGTCCACAGACCGTGGTAGTACATTATATATAGTTAACGTACTCTGTGTCAGGAAGTGTATGTTAGGGAGACAGTACATTGTATATAGGTACTCTGTGCATACTCTGTGTCAGGAAGTGTATGTTGTACATTATATATAGGTAGCCTACTCTGTGTCCGGAAGTGTATGTTAGCAGGCACGTCTACATACCGTGATAGTTCATTATATATAGGTAGCCTACTCTGTGTCAGGAAGTGTATGTTAGCAGACACGTCCACATACCGTGATAGTACATTATATATAGGTAGCCTACTCTGTGTCAGGAAGTGTATGTTAGCAGACACGTCCACAGACCGTGATAGTGCATTATATATAGGTAGCCTACTCTGTGTCAGGAAGTGTATGTTAGGGAGACAGTACATTATATCTAGGTAACCTACTCTGTGTCAGGAAGTGTATGTTAGGAAACAGTACATTATATCTAGGTAACCTACTCTGTGTCAGGAAGTGTAATAAGATTATAATATTTATATCTAGGTAACCCACTCTGTCCTCATATGTTAGGAAACAGTACATTATATCTAGGCAACTCACTCTGTGTCAGGAAGTGTATGTTAGGGGAGACAGTACATTATATCTAGGTAACCTTACTCTGTGTCAGGAAGTGTATGTTGTACATTATATATAGGTAGCCTACTCTGTTAGGAAGTGTATGTTAGCAGACACGTCCACATACCGTGATAGTACATTATATATAGGTAGCCTACTCTGTGTCAGGAAGTGTATGTTAGCAGACACGTCCACATACCGTGATAGTACATTATATATAGGTAGCCTACTCTGTGTCAGGAAGTGTATGTTAGCAGACACGTCCACAGACCGTGATAGTGCATTATATATAGGTAGCCTACTCTGTGTCAGGAAGTGTATGTTAGCAGACACGTCCACATACCGTGATAGTACATTATATATAGGTAGCCTACTCTGTGTCAGGAAGTGTATGTTAGCAGACACGTCCACATACCGTGATAGTACATTATATATAGATAAGCTATTCTGGGTCAGGAAGTGTATGTTAGGAAACACTACATTATATATAGGTAACCTACTCTATGTTAGGAAGTGTATGTTAGCAGACACGTCCACAGATCGTGACAGTACATTATATATAGTTAGTCTACTGCGTGTCAGGAAGTGTATGTTAGAAGACACGTCCACAGACAGTGATAGTACAGTATATATAGGTAGCCTACTCTGGGTCAGGAAGTGTATGTTAGCAGAAGCGTCCACAGACCGTGAGGGTACATTATATATATTTAACCTAATCTGTGTTAGGAAGTGTATGTTAGCAGACACGTCCACAGATCGTGACAGTACATTATATATAGTTAGTCTACTGCGTATCAAGAAGTGTACGTTAGAAGACACGTCCACAGACAGTGATAGTACATTATATATAGGTAGCGTATTGCAAATATCAGTCAAATGACTAAAGGGAACTTTATTTGGTAGGCAACGTGTTCTCTGGGCGCCGCATCTGGAGCCTACTCCGTGTCAGGAAGTGTATGTTAGCAGACACGTCCACAGACCGTGATAGTACATTATATATAGGTAGCCTACTCTGTGTCAGGAAGTGTATGTTAGCAGGCACGTCCACAGACCGTGATAGTACATTATATATAGTTAACCTACTCTGTGTCAGGAAGTGTATGTTAGGGAGACAGTACATTATATATAGGTACTCTGTGCATACTCTGTGTCAGGAAGTGTATGTTGTACATTATATATAGGTAGCCTACTCTGTGTCCGGAAGTGTATGTTAGCAGGCACGTCTACAGACCGTGATAGTTCATTATATATAGGTAGCCTACTCTGTGTCAGGTAGTGTATGTTAGCAGACACGTCCACATACCGTGATAGTACATTATATATAGGTAGCCTACTCTGTGTCAGGAAGTATATGTTAGCAGACACGTCCACAGACCGTGATAGTGCATTATATATAGGTAGCCTACTCTGTGTCAGGAAGTGTATGTTAGCAGACACGTCCACATACCGTGATAGTACATTATATATAGGTAGCCTACTCTGTGTCAGGAAGTGTATGTTAGGGAGACAGTACATTATATATAGGTACTCTGTGCATACTCTGTGTCAGGAAGTGTATGTTGTACATTATATATAGGTAGCCTACTCTGTGTCCGGAAGTGTATGTTAGCAGGCACGTCCACATACCGTGATAGTTCATTATATATAGGTAGCCTACTCTGTGTCAGAAAGTGTATGTTAGCAGACAAGTCCACAGACCGTGATAGTGCATTATATATGGGTAGCGTATTGCAAATATCAGTCAATTGACTAAAGGGAACTTTATTTGGTAAGCAACGTGTTCTCTGGGCGCCGCATCTGGAGCCTACTCCGTGTCAGGAAGTGTATGTTAGCAGACACGTCCACAGACCGTGATAGTACATTATATATAGGTAGCCTACTCTGTGTCAGGAAGTGTATGTTAGCAGGCACGTCCACAGATCGTGATAGTACATTATATATAGTTAACCTACTCTGTGTCAGGAAGTGTATGTTAGGGAGACAGTACATTATATATAGGTACTCTGTGCATACTCTGTGTCAGGAAGTGTATGTTGTACATTATATATAGGTAGCCTACTCTGTGTCCGGAAGTGTATGTTAGCAGGCACGTCCACAGACCGTGATAGTGCATTATATATAGGTAGCCTACTCTGTGTCAGGAAGTGTATGTTAACAGACACGTGCACATACCGTGATAGTACATTATATATAGATAGGCTATTCTGTGTCAGGAAGTGTATGTTAGCAGACACGTCCACATACCGTGATAGTACATTATATATAGGTAGCCTACTCTGTTAGGAAGTGTATGTTAGCAGACACGTCCACATACCGTGATAGTACATTATATATAGATAGGCTATTCTGTGTCAGGAAGTGTATGTTAGCAGACACGTCCACATACCGTGATAGTACATTATATATAGGTAGCCTACTCTGTGTCAGGAAGTGTATGTTAACAGACACGTGCACATACCGTGATAGTACATTATATATAGATAGGCTATTCTGTGTCAGGAAGTGTATGTTAGCAGACACGTCCACATACCGTGATAGTACATTATATATAGATAGCCTACTCTGTGTTAGGAAGTGTATGTTAGCAGACACGTCCACATACCGTGATAGTACATTATATATAGGTAGCCTACTCTGTGTCAGGAAGTGTATGTTAGCAGACACGTCCACATACCGTGACAGTACATTATATATAGGTAGCCTACTCTGTGTCAGGAAGTGTATGTTAGCAGACAAGTCCACAGACCGTGATAGTAGATTATATATAGGTAGCCTACTCTGTGTCAGGAAGTGTATGTTAGCAGACACG
This sequence comes from Hanleya hanleyi, assembly GCA_036873755.1. Classification (NCBI taxonomy): domain Eukaryota; kingdom Metazoa; phylum Mollusca; class Polyplacophora; order Lepidopleurida; family Hanleyidae; genus Hanleya; species Hanleya hanleyi. The sequence goes on along the minus strand of JAVTVY010033720.1, from coordinate 41,192 downwards.
TCCACATACCGTGATAGTACATTATATATAGGTAGCCTACTCTGTGTCAGGAAGTGTATGTTAGCAGACACGTCCACATACCGTGATAGTACATTATATATAGATAAGCTATTCTGGGTCAGGAAGTGTATGTTAGGAAACACTACATTATATATAGGTAACCTACTCTATGTTAGGAAGTGTATGTTAGCAGACACGTCCACAGATCGTGACAGTACATTATATATAGTTAGTCTACTGCGTGTCAGGAAGTGTATGTTAGAAGACACGTCCACAGACAGTGATAGTACAGTATATATAGGTAGCCTACTCTGGGTCAGGAAGTGTATGTTAGCAGAAGCGTCCACAGACCGTGAGGGTACATTATATATATTTAACCTAATCTGTGTTAGGAAGTGTATGTTAGCAGACACGTCCACAGATCGTGACAGTACATTATATATAGTTAGTCTACTGCGTATCAAGAAGTGTACGTTAGAAGACACGTCCGCAGACAGTGATAGTACATTATATATAGGTAGCGTATTGCAAATATCAGTCAATTGACTAAAGGGAACTTTATTTGGTAGGCAACGTGTTCTCTGGGCGCCGCATCTGGAGGCTACTCCGTGTCAGGAAGTGTATGTTAGCAGACACGTCCACAGACCGTGATAGTACATTATATATAGGTAGCCTACTCTGTGTCAGGAAGTGTATGTTAGCAGGCACGTCCACAGACCGTGATAGTACATTATATATAGTTAACCTACTCTGTGTCAGGAAGTGTATGTTAGGGAGACAGTACATTGTATATAGGTACTCTGTGCATACTCTGTGTCAGGAAGTGTATGTTGTACATTATATATAGGTAGCCTACTCTGTGTCCGGAAGTGTATGTTAGCAGGCACGTCTACATACCGTGATAGTTCATTATATATAGGTAGCCTACTCTGTGTCAGGAAGTGTATGTTAGCAGACACGTCCACATACCGTGATAGTACATTATATATAGGTAGCCTACTCTGTGTCAGGAAGTGTATGTTAGCAGACACGTCCACAGACCGTGATAGTGCATTATATATAGGTAGCCTACTCTGTGTCAGGAAGTGTATGTTAGGGAGACAGTACATTATATCTAGGTAACCTACTCTGTGTCAGGAAGTGTATGTTAGGAAACAGTACATTATATCTAGGTAACCTACTCTGTGTCAGGAAGTGTATGTTAGGGAGACAGTACATTATATCTAGGTAACCTACTCTGTGTCAGGAAGTGTATGTTAGGAAACAGTACATTATATCTAGGTAACCTACTCTGTGTCAGGAAGTGTATGTTAGGGAGACAGTACATTATATCTAGGTAACCTACTCTGTGTCAGGAAGTGTATGTTAGCAAACAGTACATTATATATAGGTACTCTGTGCCTACTCTGTGTCAGGAGGTGTATGTTAGCAGACACGTCCACAGACCGTGATAGTACATTATATATAGGTAGTCTACTCTGTGTCCGGAAGTGTATATTAGCAGACACGTCCACAGACCGTGATAGTTCATTATATATAGGTAGCCCCCTCCCTGTCTGGAAGTGTGTAATTAATTAATTAATTGAAGAATATTAACGATATGATGTACACAGGAGATATAGGTTCATATGTACAAAATAAATACAGATATTCCCTTGAAAAAAATAGTTTTTCAAACAAATATTGCAGGATAGATTCTCAGTTTATTATCTAAAATAATTTCGTGAAACTTTGCGAATAGCGAAAGCGAGGCGATTAATTACCGGAAGCAGATTTTCATACCTTCGGCCTTAAAGAGCGGCAGTGATTAAGGGGGAGATCAGTCCCTTCCCGGATAAGGTAATATAGAGAGTACAACACAACTAATATCATGATACTGACTGTAACTGTCAATCTAGACTTACATTGAAACAAGATGTTAATTGTGGGGGTTATGGAAATAATGACCTGGGAGAAAAGGGATCGTCGGAAATGTCGTTACATCGTTTAGTAGAGATTTAACCAATGCACATTTCAAACATATATAAGACTAATGAAGATAGCGGATGGAAAAACAACACTCGGCAGGAATGTATTCAAAAAGGAAGTTTCACCAGTTTTTCGTTTGAAGTTGAGACGCAAGGATGGAAATTGTCTGGAAACTTAGCAAAGGGGACTTATTACCATGAAATTGGACAGTCTTAGCGGATGTAGATATGCTTGGAAGGTAAACCGTCCGTCACGTGTATATACCGTTTCTCGCAGCGGCTGTTTTACAGAAAATCATAAAGCAGAACATGTCGGTTCCTTGAGCGGAAACCACTGAATTGATTCGCCATATGTTCCGCTATGGAAATCTGTGTGTGAAGATCAAGTAAAAACTTGACGGTAAGTAATTTATCGGGGAGAACTCAGTCAAACACCTATTTTCCTGTCAATTAAGAAACTCAATGGAAGGAACAGAGAAATATCTGTGTGAGCTATGTTTAGACGTTTTCCGAGACGTAAGAAAACAAGTGAGAAAAATATTGCAATAACACCGTCGAATGGAAAAAGCAGACGACACGTCCTAATGCATGCTGGGAGCGTACAAGGGCCAAAGTCGGAAGATTTTCTCTTTGAAATGAACTCCTCATCAACATCAAATGAACATATTGAACCTAAAAGGAAATTGAACGGGGTCAATTATGATCACCATATGGAAGCGAAATCACGGATTAACTACAGCACTCAAACGTTGGACGTTTACATGGCCACTGACTTTTGGATTAGTTAACTTCCGGTTCATGGTCATTGCTCAAATGATATCTAAAGTTAAAAGGAGACCTTATATGTGCTTAACACTATACATGTAGCACCACATATTTGTTCAAACGCAATTCCCTTAATACTGAGAAGGGAAACGGAAATAATAAGCGAAAGAGGTATAAATAGCTGCACACCTATACCATGAAGTTTATTAAGATAATAATTAATCCTTAATATACTGCCATACTTTCAAATCAAGTGACCATTCCAAACTCATTCAATCCCACATATATTAAAAGACGACAAAATGCGGTTTCTTGGAATGAAAGTATAGATCTGTTCAAAATGTATTGGATATAATTGCTTGCAAAGAATTGGAGTTAAAAAGTAAACACACATTTGGAACTAGAGCCACTGATATCAAGTCAAGAAGAGATATGTTTGCCAGATGTGACTCATTATAAAAGTTATCCAGTCAACGAAGGGAAAGTTTTCTTTGAAACTCATGGGAAGCTTTCAAAACCTCGCAAGATTATTTTGCGTAAGTACCCAAGGTGGCAATTCAGAAAACAAAAGCTGGGACAATGGAGAAAACAGATCATAGTATTCATGGCTGTTGGTCAGCTGTGGTTCGATTCTTCCCACAAAGATCTAAAGTTAAAAGTTTCTATGAGTTCTTCCCATTTCAAATGTCCTCATACACACAACGTCGGGGCAGTGATCTTTCAGCTATTGTTGAGCAAGGTTATTTGTGTCTTGTCTTCCAGACCCAGTTTGGTTAAGGACACGGGTAACACAGGCTTGACAATGGCGGCATTAGCGTTCCCACGAAAACTCAGGTGAATACAAACTAAACAACGTTTTGAGGTTTCTCTTTGAATTCTCATCTCATTATTGTGATTGTGAAGTGTTAAAAAGGCGTACGATGGAAACACAGGTAAAAGGACAAATCACATCAAAACAAGCATTTCCACACTGAAGCAACCGGGGCCAGCTCATTAACTGCTGTTTAGAAGCGCCCCATACATTACGGAAATGATTGAGATGGGGCTGGAACCAAAAAAGTGTACTCGAGTGGGGGACCCATACATTGGCCTAGGTGAAGTGCCGCTCGGGTGTGTATAAAAAGTGAGACGACCATCCATTCAGTGTGTGACAGTGAAATGGTAACTGCCGGGAAGAGATACTTCATAGTTTTCAATGAACGCCGGCGGGAGAGAGCAGTTTCTATTTGCCTCCAAAGCCTATAGTGTACCCTTCACAATACACCCATTCAATCTCTCGGGAACAGAAAAGTGAAGTTGAGCTGGAACGGCAAACATTTTCACAGTATGCCAATCTTTAGAGGTCTTTTACCAGATTGTAGCTGACCTCGCCATCCCCCGGGTCAGACTCTCAATTAGGGGTAGCTAGTTAATAAGCCGGTAGGCCTTACCGGGGACAAAACAGCTTGTCAGCGTGTAAGAAAACCGCCCTACCTTGAAACACTTTACCTGTGTAAGGATATGTTTGCGCAGGTGGAGATACAGCCTACGGCACTCCAAAAGGACACAAAATAAGGTTTTGTAATAACTGCAAAAAAGGGAAATAAAACCGCATTATATGTGTGTATTTCTTTATCTACACACCGTCCTCATATTTGCTAACCGTTCATTCACGGGCAATATTAAATATCTCTTTAACATCATCTTTTAAAACCCGTATTCATGGCGCACAGAGAAAGGTGTAGTAATGTTTTCTCAGTGTTACAACCCTCTGTTACCCTAAGATGTACGCATTTTCAAACAAGAATGATAACTTTGAGAATGATTTTTGAGATATTCGACCCTTTAACACGAGTATGGGTGTGTGGGCAGCTAAATATACTAAATATTCTCATTAAAAACTCTCATATATACATTTGTATAGGCATTATATGGCTAATCCAACAGAAATAAACTCCTTTCTGTTATTCTGTCGAAGAGAACAACGGGCTTGTAGATGTTCGAAATTACATTTTAAAGAATCTTTGAATTACTTTGGACGATGGCCCTCAAAAAAGGTGTAACGACCAGTTCTTTAGAGAACGGCAATAAAATAACAATATGGATAGAGGATTTTATACTTTCGCCTTAGAAACTGGCAATTTAAATAAACTCTGATCCGCATCAGTAGAAAATATGTACCGGGACTATATGAAGCCACCCATTTGTTCGTTAATGCATTCGTATTTGCACCATTATGAATGGTACATAAATCAACAAGTGTACACAAATATTAAAATCGTTTTCATGTGAAAAACAAACAATGTGAAGGCAGAGTATGTAGGTCATAATTAAATCGGTTTTTGAAATATAATTATACGGTGTTTATTTAGCGTGAAATAGAAAATACATGAGATATATGGCATCTGTAATAAGAGGATCCTATATAACTTGATCGTGGGACGAACATTCCCACTCGAGAGGAGGAAAATACATGCCAACCGAGCTGCTGAGGCGAAGTTGAGATGTATTTTCCTTCTGGAAAGTGGGAATTTTCATCCCTTGATCAAGTTAATATGGGATTATTTTCCCCATATAATTTAAATTATTACTTTAATCTGTACTTTATTCAAAAAATATCAACGACGCTCTGACAGAAACATTGCTGGAGCGTATCATGCCTGCAGGTGGTGTCGAGCGTGTTGATTGGTCGGCTTACGTCGCACGCGCTCATCCCACATTCGTGCTTGGGATGATGTATCGCGCAAACGTTATCCCGCATAGGTTTTGCAAAGTATTATATGAGAATAAAGTTTGCCACGGCCACAAACAGGCTGATATTGAAGTGAACGTCTTCGAATTAGTTGGCAAGAAAACGTTTGCTGGGCGAAAAGATAACTCGGCCTCTTTTGATTTGAATGGACCAAAGTGAGTGATGGTTGATGTGAGCCTCTGTTATATAATACGGGGCAGGGGAGATACTTGGGTACTTTAGAGATCCTTCGATGGTTTTGTTTGTACGGATTTCGTGCCCAGTCACCCACCCCAGACTTATTCTGTCAGTCTCAGTTTGCCCCGACAACCCGAGCCTCCAGGTTTCATTCCATTACAAGTACTTATTTGTCGGATAAAATATAGATAGAGGGCATCTAGGATATATGCATACAAAATTGTACATGCTTCTTCATATATATACGTGGATAACCGTGGAGCGAACTTGACCTGTTTTGAACATATTTGCGTGCAGACAAGTCATTCGGTAGAGATGTATAGGCGCAAATGCTTTCTGTTTAATTATTGTGCAGAGACTAAATACAAGGAAAAGGGGACAGAGTGACGTAAACATAAGCATATAAATGATAATAATTTACGCTCCAATTCAGACACGCTTACAGTGCGCATGATCACATCTGCTCTCTTTCCCCCTCCGAAGGACGGGCTTTACATTAGTATGTTGCAGTTCGGTGAAACAAGTCTGTGATAACTTATTATGCCCCCCCTCTAACTAGAGGGGGGGGCATATAGCGATCGCTTTGTCCGTCCGTCTGTCCGTCCGTCCGTCCGTCTGTCCATCCGTCTGTCCGTCCGAATTTCTTGTCCGCGCGATATCTCGGTTAATAATTGATGGACAGGATTGAAACTTGCATGGAATGTGGCCAGTGGCTCATAGTTGTGCAGCGTCGACTTTTTTCCGAGTTCCGATATCATTTTCAGGAGTTATGGCCCTTTTTCTGAAATCTCTTGGTTAATATTGTATGAAGAAGTATAAAATTTGCATGACATGTGGTCAGTGCCCCACAGTTGTGCAGCGTAATGTTTCTCCCCGATTCGCCTATATTTTCAAGAGTTATGGCCCTTCGTTCCTGAAATCTCTGTGAATTGGGACTTGTCCGGGCTGGATCTTGGTTAATATTGTATGGACAATTATGAAATTTGCAGGGTATGTGGTCAGTGCCCTGTAGTTGTGCAGCATGAAGTTTCTTCGCGTTTCGCATATATTTTCAAGAGTTATGGCCCTTTGTTCATCAAGTCTTTGTGAATTGGGACTTGTCCAAGCTGGATCTCGGTTAATATTGTATGGACAAGTATGGAATTTGCAGGATATGTGGTGAGTGCCCTGTAGTTGTGCAGTGTGAAGTTTCTCCGCGTTTCGCGTATATTTCAAGAGTTATGGCCCTTTTGTTCTTGAAATTTTTGTGAATTGGGACTTGTCCGGGCTGGATCCTGGTTAATATTGTATGGACAATTATGGAATTTGCATGATATGTGGTCAGTACCCCATAGTTGTGCAGCGTGAAGTTTCTCTGCTTTCGGTTATATTTTCAAGAGTTATGGCCCTTTGTTCATCAAACCTAAATGAATGGGATATATTTATTTGTCCAAAGCACATTCCAAAGTAGATCACATAGGTACTGAAGTATGAAATTGCCCCAAAAAGAGTGAATTGGATGCAAAATTCAAAGTTCACGATCGCTTCATAATTTCACCACAGTATACTCCCAAGGAATGTAGGTCTCATAACCAGGTCACATTTGGCGAAAGCCCCGGGTGGAATATGTACATATATTATGCGAGGCATGTCGAAAAAAGTGAATGAAACAGAATTTTTATAATTAGGCCTCCACAGACCAATACAAAACAGAACAATGGTGGAGCAGTGTCGGATTAAAGCGGAAGGGGGGGGGCATACAATTGAGCAATCTCTGATTGCTTACTTGCTGCGTTCCGTCCGTGATTGAATTTGAGTAGTCCGAAAATATCACATGTCTTCGGATAACCCAAGTTGTTTGTTTTCGTTTATACGTCAGCTTCACAATCGGTCGTGATCGAAGTAGACGGTAAATGATAGGTCCACACAACATACAGACGGCAGTCCTAAGTGCTCGAGAAAGAACCAAAAGTAAGTACATACGTACGTTACGGACACCGGCGATCCAGTTCCGAATAAATTAGTTTGAATGGGAGATTTATTATGCCCGTGTTACGGGCAATTACCGCGCTAGTTTATCCAATTGCTAACACCCAAATCCAAGAACTGGATGAAAATGGTACCTACCGTCCACAAAGTTGAAAACTCGTAATTCTCTCCATCTACGATTCAGATCTTTTTCCCGTTCCGTTCATATATTTCAAAATGTAAACAAATTAGGAAACCGACACCACTGAACCTTTCTCAATTCTTAACCTCTGGTGAACTTTGTGTGATTTGAGACGGTAATATATGGCGTGAAATCGTCACTGCGCAGGGAAATGGTATTAGCCGAGGCATATATAACATCAAGGTGCCAGCAGTAGATACGCTATTTGGCATGTTGTTTTACGGGGTCGGGGACTTTACGGCAATATTTGGTCCAAGGGCAAACTATAGATTACATTGTTGCTACCAACAAGGCCTACTAAAGATCCCGTTTTTTTGTCATGGAAAAGTGCGTAAAACTCTTCAGCCGGGTGGTTCTGACACAACGTTGGAGAGATTCAGACGGAGTTGGGAATTATCGCATTCATCCTCGTGAGCTGTCACTCAACTGCTCGTCAGGGAGCGAGATGTAAATTTCACCTCACTGTATAAATATTGCAAATATTGTTTTGGTTAACATGTCTACAGCGATTAATCAAATCCGCCTGAATGTTCAAAACATCCGCGGTGTGAAATAATAAACTGCCTTGCTAACTTTACACTCGGGCGAAGAAACATGGACGGGGTCATTTAACACAGGCTTGCGCAGTATGGTATGTCAAACTTAAAATTCCATCGCTTCTGTGCGCGACGATCAGGAATATATGAACTTCCCAGATTAATATATATATTTTTCTCGAATTTTCCACGAAAATCATCAATATTCTTTGTTATTTGCGATAGGCTACGGCTATTGAAATTAAATATGGTGGCTATGTAGCACTAATATGGTGGCTATGTATACTAATGACACGAGTGTCGCAGTTGGGACAATTGTGTCATCAGCAATTATCAAGTCGCCAGATAATGTCAAAATTGTTTCATAGTTGCTATTGCATTTTCGTAGTGTCGTGTTTTAACCTATTAACAACGGTAACGAGCCCCTATGGCCTAAGTAGGTTCTCGTCTGGATTCCCATTTTTATACGCCCGCCAAAAAGGTCAAGGTCACTGTAACCCCAAAATCATGAAACTGTTAAAAATCATGATTTTTCAAAATCATGATTGAGGGGAGACGACGTGTCCTAAATTTACCAAAATTAAGGTCAAGGTCACTGTGACCCCACAATCCAGAAATCACTAAAATAACTTTTTTTTGGTGCCAGTAGATACATTAGGGGGACATGATGTGTTACGTCCCAAAATATGGTCAAAGGTCAAGGTCACTGTGACCCAGAAATCATAAAATTGTTAAAAATAATGATTTTTTGTTTCCATTGATACATTAAGGGTACATTGAGTCAAAGTATCATGTACCAAAGTCTAGGTCACTGTTAACCCAAAATCAAGAAATCATTAAAGTCACATTTTCATATGCCTGTTGAAGATGAGGTCATGTGATGCGATGGTGAGTTCTGTCCATCTATCCGTTTAGTCATCCATTAACATTCGTTGTCCGTGCGATATCTCTAGTTTCAAGGTATGGATTGGTACCAAACTTTGGGTATACCTTAATCGCATGGCAAAGAGGCGCCATATTCAGTTTTGAGATCAATTTGTCAAAGGGTTAAGGTCACAGTTCCCGACTGTTCCCGAGCCGACTATGTGTTAGGTTGGATTATGCATAGTTGACTCCCCTACATGTATATGGCACTTGTCTGTGGAGTTGTCTCCTGTGTTTGATACATGAAAGAAACAGCTACATTTAGTTAAACTAAACTGAAATAATTTAACTGGGAGAGGGATACTTTATGAACTTATACCTGTTTATTAACTCAAGAAAAAAAGTTTAACTTCATCACTTTCTTCACATTTTTCTCCCTTCATGAAAAATTTTCTCACCTGAAAGGAATCTATTTGAAGGAAAACTACTATTTTCTTGTGTTTGACTGTTGTCGATTTAAGTGTGGGATATGTGAACGCTCGGGTCTTGTTTCAAGGTCACCTAGTTACCAAGAGTTAAGCCCATTTTAGTTTATCATTCAATATAAGATGTGTTATATAATTTACATTCTCAGAAGCACAAAACCGTAGACCTTTCTCTGGATTGCTATCCACAAATTGTGATCAAGACCATTAAACAACCTTGAAATTTGGACCAGTGTAATTCCAGATGTATGGGCGTATATTGAAGCCCCTTTGGGCTCTTGTTACTTGTAGCTGTTATAAATAAATTATGAACAACAACAATGGTTTGGTAGGGTACCGTCCGCTCATGTTCTCAGTCTTGGTACAATTCTTTTAACATATATCAACTTCGATCACTTTGATAAAATTATCATTAAAAAAAAGAAATTCCCACCAGAATTGAAGCATTTGTGTGGATAGTAGCAGACCAGCTTTCTGTAGTTTGGGAAATGAGAAAATTCAGTCAGTCAGTCGTCGGATTTTCTGCAGGCATTGTTCCAGTCTCGTGGATGGATGACCGGGTGCTGTACTGGCTGGGCTGATCAGTGTCCAGGATAATAGGAACCGTGGACACTCTCGTGTTCTGGTACATGTATAGGCACGGTCGTGATATGACTGAAAAATTGTTGAAAACGACGTTAAATCCTACTCACTCACTCGTGTCCATACTCGTGGCTTCGTTCCCAGTAATTTCCTTAGATTCACCAGCCTGGCTTAAATTATGAGGGAGAGTGTCAAACATGTAGCTAAGATATTTGACCATAGAATATATTATATACTCCGTCAGATATAAAACAGTCAGTTTTTGTCTATAGATTACCAGTAAATCGACTCATTTAGAAATATAAAACGATCCTTGTTCAATTTCTGTATCTTTTCTTGTATGGCTAATATTTATACCTTAACACGTGGTATCCATTCAACTAAACACTGGTGTTTGTTCCCTCGTTGTTTCTCCTTTGAAAGGTCATTCTTCGCAGTCCTTTCACGCTTTTACCATCCGGTCAGTTCAAAATCCATTAAAATATAACATTTCAAACCAACAGTGAGAGAAAATACAGACTTCCGTGCCATGTGGGGAATATGTGAAGAGTATCAGCCAGTTGTAGTACGTTAGAGAACCCACCAGACTCATGGATTCGTTTATTTGTGTCAGCATTGACTTCATAAGCCCAAAATAAATTGAGAAGCCTAATTTTGTGAAGATAGATGTTTCCCGTCTTTGATGTCCGATCCATACGACGATCCCACAGGCACAAAACACTTACAGGGGAAAATATACAGATAACACACGGACAATATCGGTGACGCGTAAACAGTGATAACGTTCCATATGAGCTTTATTTCAGTCGACTGACTGTTGTCTTGACTCGTACCTAGTTCATAGACTCACATAGATTACGAGCGTTCGGAATTTCCACAGGCTCTCAAAAGAAGAGTTTTGGGACGTTGGGGTCTCTATACATAACCCCATGCTTTATATAGAAACGAAGACCGAAGACCTAAGACCCAAAAACGAAAACCTTTCCCCAAAAGAGCCCCTCAAGTGGGTCTTCCATCTTCGGTCTTCGTGTTATCAATGGCCCTATCAAAACACATGGGCGTGTATAAAACGATGATACCACGAGGTCATCATTCACTGTCTTCATCAGGATGAGTATAGATATTACATCTAATCTCGATTTTTCTCACATTGTCAAATCTAAATCTATATGATGAGTTTAATTTTTGTTTAAACAAAATATGCATGTGCTATATTAGCCTTTTTAGTTCAGTTTTATATATATTTATTTTTTAGAAAGGGTCGTTAGGATTTTATTATTATTAAATTAATTGTGTTGGTCCATACATGCTCCCTTCCTTTTATGTCTCTAACATCACCATGACATTAAATAACGCATTTGGAGTTTGATTTTTCTACATATTTTTTATTCCATTACAAATCCGTATAGTTGGATATTTTAAATCAATATATATGTTGTACATCAAACTCAATGCAACGACCTGGCGCGCATAATTTTATTAAATTGAAAGCGCCATTCAAATTAAAACTAGTAGTAGTAGAAGACCCACTTGAGGGGCTCTTTTGGGGAAAGGTCTTCGTTTTTGGGTCTTCGGTCTTCGTTTTATAAACACCCGTATAGAGACCCCATATTTCGACACTTCACTCTAAAACCACCCCCATTCTCACCCACCCTGCCAAAACTGTTGTTTTGAGGGAGAGTCTTATCCTAAATTGTCTCACCCTCATCACAGGAGTGCAACAGGTTAGGATCAACCCATACCTTCCCATAAAAGCGTTTTTTAACGAATATTTAATAATTCTGGTAGTGAACTGAATCTTTTTGATGAAAAATATCCGCATACTGCTGCTTCGAATCCTGAGATAAATAGAATGCTATAATATGCAGAAGTTATTCACAAAATCGTGTTTACTGCCGAACTGTGATATTTTCAAATCAAATAAATTTCTAAATGTACGATCCTGAAATGAAATTTTATTATTTGACGCATCTTTTCATTTCGATAGCAAGTTTTCAAAGAAAATACACCGGGGATGTAACAAAACCTTGAGGGATTTAAAAAAATAAATTCCTCAATGTTTTTTCATAGATGCGAATAGATATTAGTGTCATATTCCAAATATCAATTTCCCATTAAAAGTGCATTCGATTGTGATAATATCATATATTGAAATACCGAACTGTGATGGTTGACCCTAACCTGTCCGCCCCGTGGGGCTTCCGGGGATTGACCTGGGATGTCGTTGAGCACACCGCAGGTCATGTTAAGAAGAATAGGCCTCAGCAGCTCAGACAGCTTGTCGTGAGGGGCGACTAACTGGGGCACCCGTGGGGTTCCCGACCCGGGTGTGAAAAGGAATAGGACCCCACCCGTGTGGTTCCCAGGTGTGAAAAGGAATAGGACCCAACGTCGTGATATGACTGAAATATAGTTGAAAGCGACGTTAAATCGTATTCACTCACTCACTTCCCCTAACCTGTCCAATAGACCCCTGACCGCAATCGAATGCACTAGCACAGTTCCGATGAATATAAAACAGATATTCGGTGTGATCTCCGGAGCTGATTGAAACAGTCTACTGGCGAAGCTGACGTTTCGATTGGTCAATTCTCATTTTGAAAAGGGGAACTTCCAAACAGAACGGCGTTGTATTGGGAGAGGTTACTGACTGACAAACCGCAGGTTGATTGGTGTAGTCGCTAACCAGCCACAAATGCCAGAAAGGCTGTTATAACAACACTGCGTTCAGCATACCTATAACATCTTATTTGCTTTCAGTGACAAAGCTATACAGTCGACATATGATAATCTGACAAGCTGTTACCCCTACACATTTAGTAACATCATCCACTGCCTCACACACTACGACATTCCCATACGCATGGACTATATTCATGCGAAACACAAACAAATATCAGTACCGGGTAACATAAACTCGTTAGCTGTGAAACCAGTGTAGGTTATTTATGAACGAAGATCGGAGAATATTTTGTTAATGAATAACGAGGTTATTACCGTGATAGAAGAAGGTTTGTATTGGCGGAGTAATCTCTGAGAGCGTGTTGACGATATTTCAATTGCGGGCAGTGCTTGAAGCTTAGACCAAAGTCGTTCAGCTGATATGCCTGTTCGGAGTTTCTATACAGAATTACTGCCCCTGATATCCAAGGACAATACAATTAACCGCTGACATTTTTCATTTACAGCAATTAAATGAACAAACGAGATACTGTACACAGGCAAGCCGCTACCAACCATTACCACTGACTCAGTAACTGGTTGGTTACAGCTCGGCTGTTGGAGTACGGATTGGTACTGGTAGGAAAGATCCCCTTGCAGTATCATTCAGTTTTCAACTGATCAGTACCAACCGGTAATCAACCGGGTACTGATTGGTCACCCACTGGATCCTGTATATGAATTGTCTACTGATTGGCTACCAAGCAGTTACCAATGAGTTACCGCTCTGTTACAAATCCAATTTTCCACATTTGGTTACATATAGGTAACAATACAGTAACACATCAGTAACTTGATTGGTTACTGCCCCGTTACTGAATGACCACTAAACCATTTCTTTTTATCTACCATTACCTCTTGGTGACTGGTAAGAAAGGTCCGTCACGTCTATACCCATACGGTACCCTGATACCGTTCATTTGTCCAGTTGGTCACCAATCACTAACTGAAGAATACCAAATGGCCACAAATCGGTTACCACATATTTCATTTACGGTTACCAATCAGTTACGGACCGGTAGTATTTAATCCAGTACTGCAAAGGTGGGATCGTGCTTGCTATTAATCGGTTACTGGTAGGTAACTGGAAAGAACCTGTCGTTTACTGCCACATGGTAACTGATTGGTACTGCGTGGTACTGTTCAGTCAGGGTTTCACGGTACCAAGCTTAAAATTCCCATGCAGTACCAATGGGTTACCTAGAAGTTACCAACATGGAACTGAAAGGTACTTGAGTGGTACATAACTGAACTGAAAGTTTGCCTGTGTAGAACAACAATAACCAGTTGTAAACTACAAACAACTATACACCGTGCCACAGTGCATGTGATGCAAAGTAAAACCAGAGCGGGGTGCAAACGACAACTGCCAAAAAGGGCAAATTATGTATAGATTTACTCAATAGAGTCACGCATTTCAGATAGTGAGATAACGAATGCCAAGAAAGTCGAAGCCATGCCACAATTTTGACAGCGTCATTTTCTGGCTGTGAACTATCGTGGCAGCATCTGCCAACTTCAGTGCCTGGGTACCACGGATATTTCCAGTCTCTATTGTTGGATATTGAACCCATATAGATGCTGTAACTGTCGCTCACTCAGGAGGGAGTCTCTCCGAGCTGCATTTCAAGTCGCTGGCTTGGATGATGGCATCACCAATGTTGATATGCCTCCCCACCTCGGCCGCCTCTTTGACCAATTTCTCCGCCTCCTCGTTGCCCTTCGTGTTAATATGGTCTTCCAAACCCCCTCTGTTGCAGTTTTTGGGTATTGGCGCTTTGGTTGACTGTGCTCAGTAATGATGGGTGTTGATCCAGTATGTGAGAAATTATGCTACGTCTGTTTTGACTGACGGAGAACCGTCGCATGAGGTTCGGCCAGTAGGATTTAGTCTTGGACTGTCACTGCCTGCATTGAATTTATGAGCTCATTTATAATAGTGCACTGGGGGACAACCGAAGTGTTCCCGCACCGCATGACCCAAGGTGACCCAAGACCGAACCCATTGTTGAAGATACAAGTGGTATGTGCTGGGACCTCCTATATCTGTTTGCTGATGATGTTACATGCTATTTTCACCTGTTCAGTTGTCCTATTTTCGATAATACATGGGTAATTCAGTCGATGGGTTTAGGCGAGGAGTCATTGAATAATTTTCAGTTTATGTTGTGGAGTTCGATTGAATTCGTTTTATTTTACTGGATGTTCATCCAATAACATCAGATGATTTACTTATTGGAGCTAATCTGTCATTACAAGCGTCCACTCCGTCATTCATAATCCAGCCGTCGTCCATTAGAGAACATCCGCGTCCATAATCCAAAGACCTATTCCATTTTCCATATAACAGTATTAGCACCAAATTCAAAAAGACAATCATAGTATACAAAAACATAGGCTTGTTTCCTGTAAGAGAGAAGCGGTCAACAGTTTTCAATGATGCCGGCAAGACATCATGATGTTCCAAAAATATCAAATCCGTATCGCTGATCAGTATTCTTAATCCATAATATTCGTTGTAAAGTCGTCATCTAAAGAAT
Source organism: Hanleya hanleyi (assembly GCA_036873755.1). Classification (NCBI taxonomy): domain Eukaryota; kingdom Metazoa; phylum Mollusca; class Polyplacophora; order Lepidopleurida; family Hanleyidae; genus Hanleya; species Hanleya hanleyi. The sequence continues at coordinate 25,675 of JAVTVY010033720.1, read as the reverse complement.
GATGTATCTGTCACGCTTTGATTGTGACTGTTCATATGAGTACCATGAGGATCTTGAAGTACATGGGTTCATACGGCCCCTAGCCCCGGGTTAAGCGGAATTAGACACAAGTTACGAAACGTAGCGCCACAGATCTTGCACGCTACGTTCGTATTTTGCTATCAGCATGCGATATGTATCGCCAAATTTGAGAAACTTTGAGTGTAGGCGCTTGGTGGAATAGCCCTGTTTTTTTAAGTTTCTGCACCAGTGTGTTGTGACGTTGATTAAAATCGTCACATTTAACACAGGATCTAGCAAATGCTACTAAGCGAGATATGTATACGCCATATGTAGGTCCCACTGGAATATTACTATCCAGAAAGGGATAGTTTACGATGTCGAAATTGTAATCATCTCTTTTGTCATAAAGTCGACGAGAGAGAATGCCCGCTTCATTTTTATAGAGATAGAGATCTAAATATGATGTACCTGTAGGGCTATCTGTAGTTTCCTTCAAATTCAGTGAAGGTGGATATATATCCTTCACTGCGTCATTTATATAGCGATTATCCACAGCGAGAAGATCGTCTATATAGCGTTTGGTGAATGAGAAGGAACGGGCTTTGAATGGATCGGTTTTTGAAAGCGCCTGCATATAGTCATATGCCCCAGGGCTAGTGTATCTAATTTGGCTTCCACATCAACCTCAGCAATAAATGTGCGGCTGAGATACCAAGGCTTCGTCTTAGAATCCTCCGTATTCGTGTCTGAGTGTGAGGTGCCGAGAGAAGATTTCCTGTGTCAGATTGTTGATTCGCAATTTTCCCGCCTGTTTTCCACGTCGGTTGTGTGTATGGGGAGATGGGGGTTGGGGGTACTTGCTCTGTGGTGGATGTATAGACCTTGGCAAAGATTGAGGGACGGGCCAATAACGCTCACGAAGTTTCAATGTGATTGCTGGCACTCATTTATGCAGATCTGAATTCACTGCGATTGTGTCGGCCGGAATGACCTAATTTCGGCCAGCCGTATCTCGAAAAATGGTGGCGATTGTATGCTGAACTTTTTTTACATGTTTGAGCGGAAAATCCAGGCTACCTGGCGCTGTGAGTCATTTGTGGCGGTGAATATTAGGGAATATAGTTTTCTCAAGATGTGCGCAGTCGAGTTACTTCATATTAAGTAAGGCTGTTTTGGTGGTTTGTGACCTCAACGGGCTGTGCTAGTAGTATTACATTATGATGTAGAGGCTTCAGCGTGGGGTACCATAATACGGGCAATGCGATCTAATTCAGCCATTTGACTTTAGTGGGCGAGAATGATCAGTCAAAGTTCACCGGTTGTATTTTATGATATGACAGCCCCGTGGGGCTCCGGGGATTGAGCTGGGATGTCATTGTGCACAGCCCAGGTCATGGTAAGAATAGTCCTCAGCTCCTCAGACAACTTGTCGTAAGAGACGACTAAACTGGGGCACCCGTGGGGTTTCCGAATGTGAAAAGGAATGGAATCCACCAGTGGGGTTCCCGGTTGAAGGATTAACACTCGACCCGTGGAGATCCTGTGTGTGAAAAGGAATAGGACCCAACGTCGTGATATGACTGAAATATAGTTAAAGCAACATCAAATCAGATTCACACTTATGGTATTACACAAAGAATATTTGAAACGAAAATGGATTTCGACTTCCAGTGCTAATTAACCTCGCATGCGGGTTTACTTCCAACGAGTGAGTGAATGGAATTTAACGTCGCAACAATTTTTCAGCTATATCGCGACGAACCAACTAAGCACCACCCAGCCAAGTTGCGTTCCTGCTACTTCAAAGAAGAAATCTTTGAAGCAGCATGGAACAAGACACCCTCCATCCACCCTATAAATGCGCATGCACTCATAAGCGGAGATTTCTTCCCTATGGAATAACCTAGCCTCTCTCCTGGCGAACTCGGTCACCCGTCTAGTTTGTACATTCTCTTCCAGCCTACTTTGCTACTTTTCCGTCGTGCATCTTGTTTTGAATTTTATCTTGTTTTATATTGTATTTAAATTCCTAGCTAAAATATTAAAAACAATATTTTCTCGAATTTTATTGTTCATTATGTTTGAAGTGATGGGCTTGGATATCCTAGAAAAGATCGAATTATTGGAAGTTTCTTACTTTCGTTACCATCCTCCCCACAGCGCATGCTCCATTTCATAGGCTCATTTATCATCCCTGCCTCCAATAGCGAAAGTTGACCTTTACTACGTTGCTATGACGTATAGGGGAAAACTCACGTACGCACGCTCCAGTTTGAATCCGGCCGAATAACTCCTTCATATTGCACATGAGCGAACTACTTTTCATATGCTCTGTCCAGATAAACAGGGAAAATAATCTCCAGATAATTCTTTTTAACGCCAGGTCAACAGAGGTATTATGCAGACTTGAAAAGTAATCGAAATGTTCGGCAAACTTCTATCTTACTACGTATGATGTCACTTCCGGCGATGTGCGCGCGGCCCCGAATCCGGTCCAAAAATCTGACTGGTGGCTGGGGTATTATTAGCGAGGTGGTTGTTTCGTTACTTGACATTCTTTCGAATTAAGTACATCTCTCGCCATGGATGTGTATTGTACATTTTCGGTTACCGTGTCTTATTTGTATTTGTTTAGTCAGTTGTCTTAGTCTCCCCGCCACCTATTCTATCAAAAAGAAGAAAAAAAATGTTCTCGAAAATAATGAAGACCGAATTAACTATTCAATACAACACTTCGATTTTAATATTCAGTTCTTTGGCATGGGTCGTGATAAGGAATTCATGGTGAACTACAATTGTAATTATTCACTCGGGTCATTCTTGGAGTGAATAAGAGATAAATGCATGGAATGAATAAATGAGCTTTGCTACCTAGAACTTACATTCTAGTAATTACCCAATGAGATTTATTGTGAGTCATTTCTGAATATAACTAATTATATCAACTTAATCTAAAGTGTATTTGTACAGGCGAAAGGAGATTCCAGAAAATTTGGAAAATGGAAAGTATTTTATTTCGACAAGAGGTAGCTTAGACCAAGAACATTCAAAATATAGGATAAAGTAAGAGAGTCACCAGGCTTATTTTTGCACAATCTGGGATTTTACCGGCCGAACAACTCCTTCGGTTTTGCACATGAGCGAACTACTTTTCATATGCTCCATTCAGATAAACAGGGAAAATAATCTCCAGATAGTTATTTTTAACGCTAGGTCAACAGAGACTTGAAAAGTAATCGAAATGTTCGGCAAACATCTAGTTTACTATATATGATGTCACTTCCGGCGATGTGCGCGCGGCTCCGAATCCGATCCAAAAATCTGACTGGTGGCTGGGGTATAATTAGACCCCCTGCAGCGAGGTGGTTGCCTCCTTAAGTCAGCATTTTGACAATCCGGGGTATCATACAAGGGATACGGTCTTAATGTTCTCCAGCTGCAATTCTTTACCGAAATAAGAAAATTATTTGTGTTCTTGATTGTGTGTGTTCTGGAATGAAAAGGCGAGCCTATAAAAGCAAAGAACGTACAAATATATCAACAAACAAATAAAATAATAAACATTTGCCAACGTGAAAGAAACGCAATCGGATACAGTCATAAATATACAACACATGTGTAAGAAGTCCAGAGATCAAGAGATGCGTTGTAATTGCTGTTTCAGAGTGGCATGTGAATCGGTACACAACTCCTTCTGATTATCTGCTTAGATCTTTGATATTTACCGCCGATAGATTGGAACCGTATATTGTATCGAAAGCCCAGATGGTACTGAAATGAAGCAAAGGGCAAGTCATTGTTCGCACTCGATGATCTGCGCGCGAGACTTATTCAATGGAACAGACTCGTATCTTTTCCAAGAGAAAGCATTGCCAAGTGTAGGCATTTCTCTCCCAAACTCATCTGGCGAAGAGAAACAGATAGATAAGGTACTAGTCAATTTATGTAGTGGCAATCTCTCAAACTACACTCTGTGCATTTTAATCAGTCGTCTACTTTGGAGCTTGTCAAAAATCAATAGTTAATTCTGCATAAATTTTCTTTTTTTGCTGCGTGTGTAACAAAACTGAACTCTACAAAATGACGACCACTACTCCGTGATATTGATAATTTATCACGTTTGAAATAACTTTGTAATTCTCTGCATAAAAACGCCATAACTGTTGTTTTCTTTACCGGGCCTCAATAACATAGGGAGATGTTATCATGTATGCATGTTCACTGGCACAAAGGTCAACAATGCCATGTACGGTCACAGAGGTGTGTGTGGTTTATCATTCGTCAATTTCATTGGGCATCAGATATAAGCAAAACTCCCACGGATCGCCTGTTATCACTTGAACTTTGTATATCGGTTCTCTAACACGAATGCATTATGACGTCTCCCGTCTCCGGTGCATGAAACAACTGTACTGGAGAGAATTACAAAGTTATTTCAAGCGTGATATATTATCAATATCACAGAGTAATTGTTGTCATTAGTTGGAGTTCAGTTTGTTACACACGCCGCGTAGGCCTCTTGACAACGTTGCTGGTGGGTAATTGTCTCTCAGCAATCTGGTCGACATCATATTCAACATGGCCGCTGTCAAAATGAAACGGTATAATTAAGATATGTACTTATTACTTTTCTTATAATTGGTGAATAAAATTTCATTCATTCATTCATTCAATCTTGTTGCGATCATCAATCTCCCCTCAGCCCTACTCATCCTCACAGTTCAAGTCAAACACTACACAAACGTTCCATCATTTACCTTGACCTAGTGAATAGGGTAAATTCTTCAAGCCATAAACGCACGTGATGTCATGTAGCCAATCAAGATTTGACCCTGCCAACGCCGTACGGAGAAGAATTTCTTTGATTTCGTCGTACACGGGCTTTTCTCCTACTATCATCTTCATTTTATCCAGCCCATTTCTACGTTCCTAATTCGAACCTGTCTTGATTTATCTGACCCCCTTCAGTGTTCAAAATCCGAGGTGTAGATTCCACCTACGAACGAGAGACGAACCAATCAGAACGTACACGTCGATTGAGAGTAGAGTGACATCATCCTCTTTTTGCGGCGTCCTTCCTCCTAATATGGTACCCACTATATAGGTCAGCCAATCAATAACGCTCCTGTGCGACCCATTTCGATTTTCAAATGTTTTCGAGATCAGTGACGTCTCGTGTCTATTTATAAGTTCTTTGAACATTGAAGGGGGCCAGATATATCAAGGGAAGTTTGAAGTGGGAACGCAGAAATTCACTTGATGAAATGAAATCATAGAGTTAGGACATCACCAAACGGTACTCTGCTGAGAAAATATGTGGTGTTCACCCAAGGCAAGACGTGTGGGGTTTGACTTGGGTATGAGAAGATGAGCTCTACCTGGTTAGCCATGCATCATCGCGTCTCGTGAAGAACCTATAAACATCTGGACTGAAAAAGGTTAATGGGCAATTCCCACTATAGTTCAAGTTAATGCCTGAACAACGCTGTCTGGCCACGATGGCAGCGGACGGTGCACCGATACCCGGCTGACCGCTTGAGCTGCGGTTCGTCAATCCGAGCGCTTGCCTATGTCTTTAACCCAGAATATATTATTAATCGATGATCCCTGGTATATTTGCGACCTGAAGTTGCCATAATTATCATAAATGTGAGCTTATTGGTCCTCTTTTGGAATAGTAGGAATATTTTAACCATATTATCATATTTACACCAGTTATCAATAGTTGAAAAAACCGATCCATGTTATAAACATATCGGGGAGAGATCATGAGAATAACCCGCGCACGCGGTGGCCCACGTGATGTGTACCAGTGTTGCCGACACCGGGGCAAGAAAGCATTGTCCAAGGATTATTATTATACCTCATGTAAATTCGTAATGTTTCATTGGTTGACAGCCTGTCACGTGTCATTCTACAAATCGTGATGTTCAGTGATGATGCAGTCATATCTTGCCTTACCGTTGAATAAATGTCATGTACCACGGCAGAGCGTTGAACATGACCAATTATTCCACGGCGACATCTGCCGGACCAAGAGTTGCTTCCCATGGTGCGCGCGCCAACATATTCCACGAAACGAAGATTGATGTGTATCTTCGTCGACCTGATGTGTATACGTCGGCCCGTTGGTGATAGAAATTGGTGGATGTGATTTGGTAATTGACTGAAGTAAATTTGGCATCTTTTGAAAGGTACGTAAGATCACCGAAAGCGTTACTCATCCAAATTATGCGATTAAGTCGACAAACAAGCCGAGATCGAACAGTCGATCTTGACACGGCGTTTTGAAATCAACAACGTCAACGGTAGCGCAGTGTTGAACACGATATGCTTATTTCACCTCATTCACATGATTATAAAGTCCCCATTTTATTCAAATAGGACTATTGCATGTTATAGAGTGGGACATCACGATTTGTCAGCTCTCGACAAGTGATGTCCCACTCTATAACATGCAATAATTGTATAATGTTTCTTACTCTGAAGAAAATACTATATTGACTGGGGAAATATATATATATAGAACTAATACCGGGGAAATGGTCCAATCACCTAGCTTTCGTACTATTCTATCAACTTGAAGTTGATCAGTTGTGTGCAATGATTTCAGAGGCAACCTCCTCTTCCCTACAATAATTTAATTCCTGGCGAAAGTTTTGAATCAGTAAATCTACTCGTACATCTAATAATAATAACCATGTTTCGCATATTTGACGCGTTAATATCTCCAGAGTCAAATGTTCTGAGGTTTTATGAGGCCAGTCAATGGAACACGGCTGTTCAAGTAACAATCAGTTCAAAACATGGCGCTCTTTATCGCGGTCGAGTACCGTTTGACATTTCTAGTGATTTCTTTGCTGCTGTGAGCTTTTATCTTTTTATGTCTTAATGTGCGAAAGGGATCGGAGAAATGCAGGAATCTGCAATATTCCGGACAGTCTCTCTGGGAATAACGCTACAAACCCGCTTCTGAATCATGGGGCGACTTGGAACTCTCCTGGTCATTAAGGGAGGAAACGTCCCCGTTGCCATGGCAATTGATGAGAGAGCGTGTTTATCGCGGGGTCTGAACGATTTGGACTCACTCGTCTTGTGTGGTGTTTTTGGTCAAACTGTTTATTGACCAAACATATTTGGCCGAGGGACAAAGACACGTCTTTCAAGTATCAAACTAAAGTATGCAGTTTGGGCAAATCGAAGTCTCACGAGACGACTGGATCTAGGTTTCCACAAACAATTTACGTAGCTGTGGCTCTCGATGAATACATCGCCCAAACTCCGACATCTGGAAGAGATGTACCCCGAGGAAAGACGGGCCGAAGGGCTGGGATTGCGGAAGGCTTTGGGCAAAGGAACACAATGTGAGAGGTATTAACAAGAACTGAGGAAAACTTCAAAGTTGCCACCAAAGGGCCTGCGTAAACACACAGAGCAGTTCCTAAACTGATTTGACATTCCGTGTGATAGCTTGCATACGAATCACAACACTCATTATCTGGATAAAACTGTAAAGGTTTTGCATCAACAAGGAAGCAAATCTTTTCGCGCATGCGTAGACCGAAAATCTCATGCTGTGAAGAAGGACGAAATAATTGGCCTCCTTCAAACCAAGGAATGTAGTCCCTGGGCTACATAGGACCCGAATTTTCACGTTTTGCTATGACCTTCATGGACCAAACCAAACAATATTTTTTCGAACACCTTATTTTATTTTATTTTTTTTTTTTTTTTAACCACATGCAAAACCACATACACATGCCTAGATAGACAAATACTTACATCGCATACACAAAAATGAACATAAATTTGTAAAGACAACCTCTAAAGAATCACAATTTCTTGTTGATCTGAATATTTATCTGAATAGTAGCTCACGATTAATATAGGATTGGCATTACAAATATACATTTGATAGTTATATACTAATTTCCTAATTGATCATTTTATTTCTTGGTATATTGACTCGGTTCTGATAACGAGAACAAATTGCTATCTCATGTGGATGGTCAACCTTTTAACAGGCCCACTCCACTATGACCCTGCCACCAATAGCAGAAGATGACCTTTACGACGTGGCCATGACGTATAGGGGAAAACTCACCCCCAAACGCTCTGTTTGAATCCGACCGAACAACTCCTTCAATTTTGCACATGAGCGAACTACTTTTCATTTGCTCTCCCATATAAACGGGGAAAACAATCTCTAGATCATTCTTTTTAACGCTAGGTCAACAGATGTTTTAACCAGAAGGGAAAAGTAGTCCGAATGTTTGGCAAACATCGATTTTACTATATATGATGTCACTTCCGTCGATCTGCTGCTCGGGCGGCAATCCTGCCCAAATATCAGACTGGTGGCTGGGGTACTATTTTGCCCCGGTGAGATGGTTGCTGAAAGGTTTCAGTTTTGTCTTGATTGATAGCAATACAGATTCTCACTGGGTCATTGAGTTTGGATATAATGAGATTTTTAATACTTTTATTCGGCCAAGGAGAGTCAACATCCTTTTGGACCATTGCGTGAGTTCCATCTCTAGTTGTTTAAGATTTTGGTGAAAATTTAATTTGAATCAATTGTATTCAAGTTGCAAGAAAATGATATGCCTAATTGTGAGAAATGCCTCGGCGCCAACTGATTTTCAATCGATAGTCAAGTCTTTACATTGAACTTTTTCCGGCTGATCCAGATACCTCTAGTTTTTTATGTGTTTATTGATAAACTCTACAGCCTCTCCAGCTTTCGAAGAAATTCGAAAGACAACCACCTTGTATCACCATTGTACTTACATAGCCGCAAAAAAGGAACATCCACCATTTTATCGATTTCTCTGAGTTGACAAGGATTAACAATTTATCTATGTAATGCCAGGAAACTGAATCAAACGCTCTATTCGAAATTAATTAACAAAACCATCCACGGAGTATTGTTATTGTATGTGTATTCATTTAGTTCGTATTTTCTCCATTGTATATCTCCGCAGTTTAGCAAACACCGATTTATTTACATAAAATGAGGGTGGACGACATTAGATCCGGAGACAAAGGTCATGTGGGGGTCAAAGGTCATATGAAGATCAAAGGGCATGTCCGGATCACGTGACTTCCGGTGTATCTGCGCATGCGCAGTCGTGGTCGTAAAGTTGTGGATGAGGAGGGAAATGAGGGAATGACGTCAAATCCGGTGCAAAGGTGATGTGGAGGTTAAAGGTCATGTGAAGGTCGAATGGCATTTCCGAGTCACGTGTCTTCCGGTGTTTATCTGCGCATGCGCAGTCGGGAACTAGTAGAAAAAGGGTTAGTGAACGGACGTTTTGTGGTCGAGGTGGGCCCATAATGAACCTACGAGATCGGGATGGGTGTCAACGTGAAGCACTCCTCAAGCCATGGCCGAACAAGCCAAGCCATGGGTTGGTGCATGTAAAACTAGGATTTGCCTTGAAAAGGCAAAACACGGATGGGTGTCTAGGTGAGGTAATATCGGTCCCCAGCGGATCGCGGCCTGCCGCGAGGTGCAGGGTGGGATAACGGGTGCATGTAAAACTAGGGTGTTTTTCCAAAATAAAAAAAGCAGAAAACGGACTTTAAACCTAAAACATGGGGAATATCCCAGGTAATTGTGTATGGGGCCTATGGGATATACAGAGGTCTAGTCATGATGGGTGCATTTCCCCAGAAAACATGCGTAACACGGACTTTTTACCCCACGCGCGGAAAAGACGGAGTGAGTGAGTGTGTGTGTGAGTGAGTGGGGGTGAGTGAGTGACTGACTGAGGCGTGCCCAACACCCGTCTTAACGCAGTGACGCGCTAACGCTTGTGACCGCCTACGCACACACGCACACACACCTATAGGCCTACGTAGTTCTATGGGTGTATCCCTATTCTGATTGGTTAGAAAGAACAACAACAACAACTGTCCCCGGCTGCGCATGCGCAGATACTCACCGAAAATCACGTGACCTGGACATGCCCTTTGACATTCACAGGACCTTTGATTTTCCCAAAACCTTTGCTCAGATGTTGCCTAATGAAATAGAGCGTCTATATTTTGGGAAAGCTTTGGATTTCCCTTTCTTTGGTAGAGATGTATTCCTCGTTTTTGTGTGACAGATATCAGTGGTTCTACTGACAGCTCTTCATTTCTATAGTCTTCAGTTAGTGATCATAAAAAGAAAACTGCAATATCTTTACAGGAAATATATGTTAAAAAATTTCAACTGTGAAATCATCTTAGTATCATTTATTTAAAAAAAAATATATTTCGCTCTGTTTTATTTCTCCTCCTAGCTTGATCTTTTCATCTGATTATTTAATCAAATTTGGAATATTATTCAATTCTTCCATTAAGTCAATATTTTTCCACTCTCTCGCATAACATATCTCTGTTAAACTTTTCTTTCGAAATCTTAGTTAGTTTAATAATTTCAATTCCATCCATCGCTTTCCGAGCACACAGCATATCTGCTGTGAGAAAAAAGTGTGCCAGAATGATATAGTAGCTCAATGTCCAAAATTCTGCCAATTCAATATGGCGTCTACAAACAGGGAAATCTGAAGAAAGATCTTTTTACTAACCTAAAAGTCCATTTTTTTACCAGTCTGTTGGAAAACTGACATAGTATTTGAACCGAAATATATTGGACTGTTATTCGATGAGGCCACGTGAATCAAGCAAGATGGCGGCCAAGAATCCGATGTTTCGTCTGTAATCTACTAGACTGTGAGAACGGAATGGAAGAGAAGTGGGATGAAACTCTCAAATAGGTGATGAAGATTATGGTCAATTCTTGATGGAGATTTTGTACATTTGGGATTTCGATGTTATTCGTTATACATTTTTTCTGCCTCGAGCCGTATGAAACTAACTAGAATGTTTAACAGCTTTAGCGATACAAATTGGAACGAGGATAAAAAACGGTAGACAAGAAGTAATGTGATAACTGTCGTTGGAATTATCTAATTTCTTATGAATATCAAAAGATAAACCATGATATCTGAAAGTTTAACGCATGGTCATCATTCAACAGGATCACCCATCGCGGCAGCCATTTTGAATTTGCACATAAGACAAACGAATTGGTCGCATTACATAATCAATAATTACTGTGTGAGAGATGTATATCGCACATCCCCAGTTCTGGCTGCAAGGTGTTCTAAATTACCTCGGGTGACTATATGGGCCGAACAAAATTGGAATTTCAAGTTGGACTCTAAGATTTAGCGTAAATCGTCCTAAATATCATTCACTGATTTGAATTCCTCACCCCTTAAGGCAATAATAAAGCCGCTTAGCACAATGACAACACTGGCTTCTTTGCGTATTGACAGGGATTATTGCGGAATGGCGAGTTAATTTAAGATTTAGACAAATGTTTGTGAGGGGAAAACACCCCGTGTGTAGTTGCGGTACAACTTTGTACCGGAGACGAGACTTCGGTTACTCTCGTGTGAGAGTTATCTGGTGAATGCGGACAAGCACATGCTACCTTTGTGCTTCAACTTCAGTGCCCCATCACCGACAGGTGTGAAGGACAACAGACTAGCCGTGTGTTACCGAACTCACAAAGGTCAGTCATCCAAAGATCATCTCCCCGGATAATCCTCCAAGTGCCTTCTCTTCAGCTCCCTTGATCCTCGAATTAAAAATACCTCGCACTTATTTTCATCTGTTTATATGATATCTCGCCCACATAATTAAACGCAACATTAATAGAGTGGTGGGAAACGATGCCGGAGTACTGACAAGAAGTCATATGACCCTACAGACAAATATACATACTGCATATTTCTAAAAACATCACAAAAACGAAAACTGATCCCTGTGATGATTTGTATCCTAGCCACGCTTTCGTTGTGAATGTTCATGTGGACATGTCCCCACGGTCCCTAGCACCGGCTTGAGTGGTATTAGACACAAATATTTCAGAACGATATAGCTCTATCAAGTCATTACCGATGCAAAATATAACTACTTATGTTCTCATGAATAACATTAGTACCGGGTATCAAATTAATCCAAACTATTTTTTTTAAATTTAAATCTTGTTTCAGAGCTTTCAATAACCTAGGAAATAGACTATCCAAGTCTAAATTTAAGAGATAAAAAAAGTTACAAACCTGGTTTTCGGCAAATGAATTATCCTTACAATAGTAAATGCGGATCCCCAACAACCATATATGTCATGAACAATACGAATTCTGAAAATACAAATTCTTTTTTATCTAACAATTTTGTATAATTATGCTTTTACTAGCTTTCGCAAATACAGACAAAATTATAGTCACAGCAGAAAAGAATATAGAACAATTCATAATTAAGATTTCTTCCAGAATAATTCAACAAGAGAGGCGAATGCAATGAAAATATTATGTATACATAAAATGTTTATTGTTTTGCAGCCCTCTCCGCACTGCAGCCACGACTAATGGCACAAGTGTCGCAATTACGAAAATTGTGTCATTAGTAGTTTTCAGGTCGCCAGGTAATGTCACAACTGCGTTGTTAAAATAGCAGGCGACTCTGTCACTCAAAACAAAAATGATAGCGAGCATGCATGTTGACGCTTATTGTCAAAATTGGGAACCAGTAATTATTCGAGGCAAAATATATCACACATGAAGTACGGCTAAATCTTTGATATACTTGCAAAAGCAACTACTGATGACACAATTGTCGTAATTGCGTCACTAGTGGAGTCGCCAGCTAATATCGCAATTGCGACAATTGTGTCATTAGTAGTTCCTTCACCGCCCCATTCGCTGTGACATGTATCCCTTCACGTACCGTACTCGTAATCAATACGGCTACCACACGGCTGCGTCAGCTATATGAGTAAACGTGCGTCGGGACGATGACTGTCAGAGGTCGCTTTAATACATAAGATTTTTTTTTTGGAACTGGGGGAACAACATTACACTTGTATGCTTTAGCAACCTGGAACTAATCTCCTATAGTACCGGGGTAATTATATCGCTTCCCGACTAGCAGAGACTCAATGCGGCATTTTTAGCTTTTGCCCTTTATCTGTTCCCCTGGATTTTTGTCTCGTTAACGCCGGGTTTAAAAGCCTGAGAGCAGTTATCTCCCAAATGTCTTCCAGTGTCGTGAAAATCCACAGGTTTTTGCCACAAAGCTTTTCTAAATCCCGGTCTTATGCTCGATGTGTGTAATTTTCTTTGTGGTTTATGTTGGCTAGAAAATTGAAGAAGAGTGGATGACGCTCGATAAGGGGGTCGCGGATGGTACACGGCGTTCGCTGAATGTTCGGAATGTCCACACTTACAAAGTGACAAAGGTTAAAGTAATCTTTCGAAATCGGAGGGGGGGCATTGCCCATACCCATAAAATGGAATTTTAGCATGTTACTCCCCCCAACCACCTCAATTCCTTCGTCTCATGCCCCACATCGTATGTAATGTTCAACCCAGGGAACAAAACTTAAGCCCGTTCTACACGGACAAGTTTTCCTTGTAGTACTGCAATATGGTGCATGAAATTGAGTTAATTCTGCACATTGAGGTAAAAGCATGAAACTTGGCACATTTATAGTACTCGATCGGCTGATTAAAATTTGCTACGAGCCCACTTGAAATTATGCCAAGATGGCCGCCAAATTCAAGATTGCTGCCATTGTAATGTAGAAATCAGGAGGTCATTGGAACCCCTAAATTTTTTTTTATTAATCCAACGGCTAGGGAGTTGAAACTCTCTATGACATATCTTGGATCAAGCACTATAGGAAAATCTAAAAAGTTCCGAAATGGCTGCCTTAATGACATCACAGTGACGTCATATTTTGAAAATGCTTTTTGGGATCGATTTTTTACAGATTTTTTTGATTTTTTATTTATTTATGTTACTTTCTCCATAATAAATTAGGAAATAATTATTTGACGAGGATTAAAATAATTGTGTGCACTTTCATGAGTAAAAAGACAAATATTTTAAGAAAAACGACGAAAACACAACTTTTTATTCACACCCTTATGACCTCCATTTTGAATTTACTCCTGATCTTCTGCTTGGTCAAGGAGTATTGTCGCCAAGTTCATTCTGACCGTTGCCGCCATATATGCAGAACCGTGTTAGGTCCACGGACTACATTTTGAAAAACATTTATTCATCTAGGTGTAGGTCAGGCGCATATCGAAAATGAGTCGCTTCGTCCCAAATTTCACGGACTTATGCCCCTTTTCCGATGTAATAATATTTGATTTCAATAGGCATATGATCTATAACTAGATGAATCAGTTTTCAAAATTGTGTCACTCTATATACCTAACCCGGTTCTGCAGATATTGCGCTAATAAAATGACGGACGTACATGACGACGGCAATATATCTAGGCCATAATTGCCTGAGAGGTAAACAAATTGACCACTGAAACTTTACAGCCTATGATATTGGGGTCATTTTGAGCCTATTTGCATACCCCTCCAAACAGAAGACCATTCAAACAAATCAAGCAACCATGAGTAGATTCAAAATGGAGGTCATAAGGGTATGACTAAAAATTTGTGTTTTCGACGTTTCTCTTAAAATATTTGCCTTTTTCCGCATGAAAGTCATCACAATTATTTTAATTCACATCAAATGATTATTTCCTAATTTATTATGTAGTTTTTCTGGAGAAAATAGCATAAATAGAAAATTTCAAAAATCTGACTGAAAAATCGATCCCCAAGAGAGCATTTTTATAATATGACGTCACTGTGACGTCATTAAGGCAGCCACCTTGGAACTTATTAGATTTTTCTATAACGCTTAAGTCCAAGATATGTCACAGTTTCAACTCCCTATCCTTTGGTGTAAGAAAAAATTTGGGGTCTCAAACCAACTCCTGATATCTACATTACAATGGCGGCCATCTTGAAATTGGCGGCCATCTTGGAATAATTTCAAGTGCGCCAATAGCAAATTTTAATCAGCCGATCGAGTACTATAAATGTGCCAAGTTTCATGCTTTTACCTCAAAGGGCAGAATCTTTTCACCATATTGCAGTACTATTGACAATTTTTCTATGCCAAGGAAGAAGGGCTCGTGTAGAAAGAAAAATGTGACAACTTTTCCTCGTCAATTCTCACTTGTTCAAAAGTTGGTCGTGCTAGCTTTTTCTTGACAAGGGAACAAGGAAACTTCACCGTGTAGATAGCGAACGAGAAAAAAATGTCACTTTTTACCCCTCGGCCATTTTGGCCTCGGGGTATTGTTGTCGCCATGTACGTCCGTCCGTACGTCCGTCCGTCCGTTACCGCATTTTAGGCAAAACCGCTTGAGACACAACCACCAAATTTTCAACACTTATTTATATAGTGCTAAGTCAGACGCCTATCGAAAATGGCTTCCCTCGGCCCATATTTTACAGAGTTCTGCCCCTTTACAGATTTTTTAATTTCTATTTCTGTCCTATATGCCTGAATGTAACCAACTATATCTGCAGAACTGTGTTCAGTATAGCTACTATATTTTGGAAACTTGTTTATATTGTTGTATTCTACAAGCCAACAAAGGATTACTCGCCTCGGCTTATGGAGTTATGCCCCTTTCGGATGTAATAATCTTCGATTTTGTTAGTTGTAGCTGAATGTACAAGTTATATCTGCAGATCCGTGTTCGGTACAGCTGATTCGTCTTGGTTCTTATATCACAGAGTGCTAAGTCAGACGCCAATCGAAAGTGGCGCCCCTCGGCCCATACTTTACAGAGTTATGCCCCTTTACAGATATATTAATTTCTATTTCTGTCCTACTATATCCCTGAATGTAACCAACTATATCTGCAGAACTGTATTCAATATAGCTACTATATTTTGGAAACTTCTTTATATTCCTGTATTCTACAAGCCAACAAAGGATTACTCGCCTCGGCTTATGGAGTTATGCCCCTTTCGGATGTAATAATCTCCGATTTTGCTATCTATAGTTGAATGTACAAGTTATATCTGCAGACCCGTGTTCGGTACAGCTTATTCGTCTCGGTTCTTATTTTACAGTAGTGCTAAGTCAGACGACTATCGAAAGTGGCGCCCCTCTGCCCATACTTTACAGAGTTATGCCCCTTTACTGATATATTAATTTCTATTTCTGTCCTATATGCCTGAATGTAACCAACTATATCTGCAGAACTGTGTTCGGTATAACTACTATATTTTGGAAACTTATTGTTGTATTCTACTAGCCAACAAAGGATTACTCGCCTTTGCTTATGGAGTTATGCCCCTTTCGGATGTACTAATCTCCGATTTTGTTATCTGTAGCTGAATGTACAAGTTATATCTGCAGATCCGTGTTCGGTACAGCTTATTTGTCTCGATTCTTATTTTACAGAGTGGTAAGTCAGACGCCTGTCGAATGTGGCATCCCTTGACCCATATTTTGCAAAGTTATGCCCCTTTACAGATATATAATTTTTCTATTTCTGTCCTATATGCCTGAATGTAACCAACTACCGGTATATCTTAATCATCCCACATAGGACTATCTCTTCCCGAATTCACATTACACATGGGTCTCAATCACTTGGGGAAAGCCGAGAGGTTTTGATTAGATCAATCTCATGTTTTATGCGTGCGCATCTTCCATTCCACTCATCAACTTCCGGTATTTCCTGAAAGTGAAAGCAAACATGTAGTTTCTCGATTTACTCATCAGAAGAATTTCCGTCGTTCATGGCAATGCTGGCCCCATGATGAGGAAAACGTGTTGCTTATCTACACGGACACGTCACTAATCCAGACTTGGCAAAGAAAACTTGCCAGTGTAGAACTGACTGACATTTGGGTATATACATGACGTACCCAAAATAGTTGGGTCAAAACGACCCAAAATGTTTGGTCAAAACGGAATTTGACCCAAACTCTTTGGGTCCGTTACGTCTATACCCAAAAATACCTGGTCAATTTGACCCAATCCTTCTGACAGTGATACGGCAATTGTGTCATTAGCAGTTGTCAGGTCGCCAGCTAATGTCACAACTGCTTTGTGACAATAGCATGCGACTCTGTCACTCAAAAGTGCGGTATAGCGAGCATGTTGACGCTTATTGTCACAACTGGAAACCAGGAATTATTTGAGGCGAAAATACATCACACATGATGTATGACTAAATCTTTGATATACTTGCAATAGCAACCACTAATGACACAATTGCTGTAATTGCGTCATTAGTGGTCGACTCTGATTGCAGAGTCGCCAGCTAATGTCGCATTTGCGACAACAGCAGTTGACTCTGCATGCAGAGTCGCCCTCTAATGACGCAATTACGACATTAGCTGGCGACCTGATAACTTCTATACGACAATTGTGTCGCTACACCGCTAAATAATTCACACTGGTGGGTTGATAATTTGCATAAACCCAAATGACTGTCGTTTTACGTCAGTTCGTACATTCGGGTTTTCAACGTTGATTCCCCATAAGGATATGTTGGGCAGTTGACATATTTTAATTCATATATCATTATCTTATTGAAACATATTTTCCTGTAGAGAAGGGACTTCCAATATAATTCAGCGCAATGAATAATAGCAGTACAGTAACATATAACAGATCTATAGAATAGAAACATCTATAAGGTCTATAAACAAACATAATCTTTGTCCCTTCCTACAATCCGTGTATGAGGATATATCCCAGAAAGGTGACAGGAGAATTGATTGGTTGGTGAGCCGGAGAAGATTGGCCCTCTGGCGGAATAGTCTCATCAGCTGACTTGTTTTTGCCGGTCATCGATTCCGTCTCGGCCCTACATTCCACAATTTTGATAGTCTCCTCTAAGGCGCAGTCGATATGGATTTCCGCCGTATTTGCAATGCACCACTCTCCTCCTTTTGCGTTTTGCAAGCACTCGATAAATATTAGCGATTCATCCGAGCGAGCGGAGTCAAAAGCTCTCCGGGGACGCTAATAACATGAATCAGCCCCGATTGTCGCCGCTGAAATGGAAAATATTGCCGTGTATGCCGGCAGATAGGCTTATTGTGCGGATATAATTAAGCGCTCATCAATGAGAAGAATTGACTAAATTAAAGTGTATGCCGCTTAAGTGTTAAGTAGAATTTCGCCCAATGACAATCCGCATCAGTCTGCAGCCCGAGAATGTCCCGAGATGAAGGAAACCGTCTTCAAAACAGGAGAGCGTGCACGCCCGTCGTCATGTTACGTGTCAAAAACTGACGCGTGAACTGCACACTTGAATATAATTTCAATTGGTATTTCACGTTTTTCAGACACGTTGAAAGCTATGTCGTAATAATATAATACTCGCACTTGATCACAGCAATAATTGAACTAAGATAAAATCCAATACTCGCCGGCAGTGACAGAGTATCTACTTGTGAAAAGTGAAATATTTCAATGAGCAACTACATTCACGGTGGTGATCATCAAATTAGCCCGGCTGAGTTATTATTTTTCAACAAAAATACTCATCCACTTCTATCGAACAAATATCGCAAATATCCACAAAAACAAGTACCGGTAGGTACTTCATATATATGGCATTTGACTTGCAGTGGCAAACAAACATTATTGATGATTCTTGTAAGTTTTGTGTACTGGCCCATCACTACACTTTATGTTCTTTGCTCATCAGAACAAAGACGGAAAAACACAATTATCGCTGTTGATAAAATGACTAGGATTAATCCTACAGATGAGAATTAATCCTGTATCATCCTAGATCAGTTTCACAATTTCTCCCACCAGCTGAACCCGTTTATCTCTAACCTGTATGACATAATCCTTGGAGAAACCGATGGGATCCAAACCGCAAACTTTCTTTATTGATATAGGGTAATTGCTCCTTTACAACTCCCCTGTAAACAAATCAATAAACAATACGACACCTCGTCACGGGCTCACGATGTTGTCATTATTGGGAATACGCCGTTATCTCGTGCAATCGTAGGCTTCGTCTTGATAAGCTTAAGAACTAGAAACTGTTCCCGGTGCATTTGTTCTTAAGCTTCGCCAAGAAAAAGTTTTCAGCTAATGCTAAGAACGGTAATTAAAAGGATATAAACGGGAGATTAACAGGTTTGGGTCATTTCAGAAACGTTAAGGCAACATGTGACTTGTTCCTGGTGGACATACACATAAATTGAAATTATTGTCATATTTTTGTTGAACATGACTGAAGTTAACATTCCGAGAATGCAGGTTGTCAGTCATCTTGGTAGCTCGTACAATGAAGTAAAAAACTGTGGTCTGTGGTATTTAAAATACTAGAGAAGAAATGTCCCGCGTAACGGGTAAATACAGACCATATGCAGTTGCTGACGTCGACCGGATTACGCCATAACCAGATTACGCCATACCATTGTTGCACCATCCAACATATATTATTATTCTTACCGGTACTTGATCAACCGAAAGATGTAGCGTTATCTTCGATGGACAAGCCTACCTAGCTTCTTGTTGTTCCTGGTTTAGCAAACAAAGTAACTGCTTCGAACAAACCTACAAATTTTCTAAACTTGTCGGAAGACGAGTGTCTGTCATACCTTCTTATGACAATCCTATACTGTGTTAGTACTTCGTGAACAGACCACAGGATTCTACAATAAATTTGTGCGAGAATCCTGACAATTTTGTTGCTCCTTCTTGAACAGCCCACTCTCTCAACATATACCCTCCTTTGACAATACCACCACTTTTGTTGGACCTTCTTGAATAGATCTCAGATTCCACGATACCTTCGTTGGACAATCCTATCAACTTTGTTGCTACTTCTTGAACAGCCCCATATTCCATCATGCCTCCGTGGGACAATCCTACCAAGTTTGGTGCTCGTTCTTGAACAGACTCATATTCCAGTATATCTTCGTTGGACAATCCTACCAATTTTGTTGAGTCTTCCGCATTAGATTCCCAGATTTCATGATCCCTTCTTTGGACAATCCTATAAAATTTATAACAGACCTCCAGATTCCACCACACGTTCATTGGACAATCATAAGAATTTTGTTTATCCTTCCCGAATAGTCCCCTATTCTACCAATTTTGTTGCTCCTTCTTGAAAAGCCCCATATCCTGGCATACCTACGTTGGACAATCCTAACAATTTTGTAGAGTCTTTTTCAATAGATATCCAGATTTCATCATACCTTCCCTGGACAACCCTATAATTTGTTTAGCCTTCCCAGTAGACCTCCAGATTCCACCACACGTGTTATTTATCCCCTAGATTCCATTGGATGATCCTACCTTCGAGTGACAGTGTTTTGCTATGTTGGTGTTAATGATTCCACCATACCTTCGTCAACTGCCTTATCCATATTGTCAATTCCTCTTCAAAGCAACAACATCGCTCGGCGATCCTGTCTATCCATTTTTTATTTTCTTGAAAACACCACCAGATTACGGCATACCATCGTTGTACCATACAACATTTGTTGCTCCTTATTCCAGAATACCTATACGCTGTACAATCCTACCAATTTTGTTGCTTCTTCTTGTACAGCCCCATATTCCAGCATACCTTCTTTGGACAATCCTACCAATCGTGTTGCTCCTTCTTGAACAGTCTCATATTCCAGCATAATTTCGTTATACAATCCTACCAATTTTGTTGGGTCTTCCTCATTAGATTCTCATATTACATCATACCTTCTTTGGACAATCCTATAATTTTTTTAGCGTTCCTGAATAGACAACCAAATTCCACCACACGTTCATTGGACATTGTTACCAATTTTGCTTATTCTTTCCGAATAGACTCCTAGATTCCACTGGACAGTCCTACAAATTCTCTCTCCAGAAACCACCAGATTCTCAATCTGCCATTGGAGTTGGTCTACGATGCTGGACAATCGTACAAATGTTCTATCAAACGACCGAAAGAAACCTTCAAAATTGTGTCGAACTTTAACGCCTCGAATATAGGACTGGTAATAATGCAAGCGGAGAAAAATTTAGGCTATGAACAGGTACAATAAAAGCGTACCTGAGATACAACACATATGATGAATAATTAGATTCTTGGTATGTGCTTTAGAATAGGTTAACCAGAAGACTAAACTATGACGTCATGTGGCTCTGTCAGTATGTCGGCACCTCTTCCCACTTCCCTTATATGTGTTGTAATTCAGATCTTCAGACCAATCAATAATAGCATACTCAGATAGTGGAAAGGAGATAGGAAGCTAGATTATGAATAAGACGGGCAATGAAAACTACTATCATTCATAGTTGCTGCAAACATAATGGGTAAGTCAACAGGAACCGGTGGTCACCCTATTTATAAACCATGGTACTTAATGAACTAAAGAATGGTTTGCGCAGTGCGTTTCGTTAAAAGTACGTCTGATTGAAAAACTCTTGCGAAAATGGGAAATTGTTTAAATAGCTGCAAAGTTCTTGATAACGGGCCGATCCCCACTGTGACGCAGGATTTTTTTATATTGACCGCGGAATGCAATATGATAATGTTAGTCTATATGCGAAGCAGTTTTCTTGTGCCTATAAATTTATTAGTACAGAAAGTCGACAAACACGGAACAATGACGTAACCACTTCATGCGTAGAACGTCAACAGTATCATCGCGGGCCTGCTCAAGTATGTGAATATGAAGCTATAGTGGAGAGATTAGGCTGAAGAGTGGATGATGGGGGTTATATAATGGGGCTGATAAGAGGGACGGCACGGATCGAAGACTGCTCAAACTTGAATACCGCATTGTGGAACCATCCCGGGCTTCTTTCAGAAATTCACTCTGCCTGTTTACCGAGGATTATGTAAAAAGAAGTTGTAATTTCAAAAATCCATGAATTGATGGTCGCGTCTGAATTGAGGGCTCGTGTGTGGATCAATTGCGAAGAAGACGTCTTCTTCGGGGCATAAAGGCCGGACTCGAGAGGGAAGCAGAACAAAAAAGTCCCTCCCATCTTGATGTTTTGTTTTACTTGTTGTGGAATAATAGTGATTCTAGCGCCTTGTGTACTAATACAGTTCGCTATGGCACTAGATGCTGAACACGGTTCCTTCAGACATCAGGCGAAAGCCAGAAGTCAAACAAGGCCGTACACAATACGTGATGCAACTATGGAGTTGTAGGACTACACGTTACCGGAGTGGACTTTGCGTGTTTACCTAAAACTTCAAGAGGAAATATGGTTACAGATATGGTGAAAGTTCTTCAATCCACGATCTGATTGGACTGTGGTCGTGTCTTTTTTTCTTTCCTTTCTGGCTTTTAACTACATTAATTTTATTTCCACCCTCTGTATTATCCTAAATAATTGGAATCAGTTATAAAAGGTTAAAAAATGATGACATAAATTTTTTTCAAGATTCATTTTTAGCTAATATATATAAGCAAAGTTGCAAGTTGGATAGCTGTGAAAACAAATGAAAACGGTCACGCAAATAGGTTCGTTTTTAGACCCTAGAAAACATAAATACAAAATTTCGTTTCAAAAATTGAATTTAATCCACTATTGAATCTTTATTGCAGGACTAACATCAATCTACCAATAGCAACGGTATCAGCTCCAATTTAATCAATGGATAAACAATAAACTAAATTAGTGTAATAATAAAGATAATCATAATGAGTATTCTATGGTAAATAGTTGAGGGTAGTTTATTTTCACTCAACTTGCGTGGAAGTCACTCAATTGCATGGAGTGAGTGAAATTCACTCAACTTGAGTGGATTAAATTTCCACTCTGGTTTGAGTGGCATTTCACTCAATTTTTTTTGGACAGAATATCCCCTATTTCTTGATAGTATGATCTGTAATGGATTTGAAGAGCATAAAAACAGTAACAAAGAACTTTAACTGATTATATGAGTTATCTCCCTGTGTTGTTTATGAACAGATGAAGTGTTGTGGACAACGTTTTCGCTCTCAAACGAAGGATTTCGTCATATAAATAAGGCAACTGTGCAACTTTAGACATATTTAAACTTTATGCAAAAAAATTAACCAGAATCGTACATAGCCGTTGCATATTTAGATCATGGAAAACGTTAGAATTTAAAAAACAGACCGTGAAAAATAAACATTCAAAGTATACGCATTTTTTTACTCAATTTGGTAACATTATTTAAATTAGTACTTCATCCGACTTTTGAATTCAAAAAAGCAGAAACAGGTTTTCCGTTTAAAAGGTAACGTTTTCCCTGGAAAAGAATTGTTGAATTAATTTCACCTAAATCAGACTTCGTAGTAGTTATTTTCAATTATAAATAATTTGTGAATCCGCGTATTGGAGGAGGGAAAGCATTTAGAAAGTGTTGTTTCACCGCTTTTTAAGTGTTGGATGCAACAGCTTAAGTGTTGCATTTAACACTTGAAAGTGGTGAAACAACACTTTCTAAATGCCTTCTATTCTCCAACACTCTAGATGTTAAATCTAACATTTGCGTTTTGAGAGTGTATCCCCCCTCCACGTCTGCAAGTTAAGTAGTTTTAATGCGACTGTGATGTCATAAGACTATTAAATATTCATGAGCTGGGCTCTGAACACCAATTGAAATCAGTAAGATCCTACATGGCGACATATACGATTGGGGAGCATTGATAGGATATTAATTTGTTAAGATTGGCAGTGTCGTGAATTTTAACCAAGCTATGAGGGAAGATGCTACAAGATAAAGATACCTAATCATCTAGAGTCCAACCTGTGACGTCATCAACCTCATTTGCATACAATAATCATTTCGCAATTATTTAACTTTGATTTTGTTCAAGGTCTGTGGCGAAAAGATAAGAAAGTATACCAACTGAAATACCCACTTTCTTGTTATATTCCTCTGTAATTATATATTCCCTTTAATTTTAATATCTGACAGATGCTTAAATTAAACAAATATTTTTTGTGTGCAAATGTTAAATGCAACCAGCGAGACGAAATAGAATTAAGACCTAGACTAAAGTCAGTTAATTTCCTTAAAAATATAATTATTCTTTAGCGAATTGAAGGACAAAAGTAGTGTTTACTTCGGTTCTCAGGTTGCTTTTAGTTCCCCTCATATTTGTCGATTGATAATTGTTATCGTTAATTGATGTTCCTAAAAGATACAAAAAGAGATACTTGGAATATTTCTCAATTGATATTAATATAATTCATTCTGATACATATATACTTCGTCTTGGAGAGTGATATTAATATCTGTTTAATCGATGGGCCAGAAATTAATAGCAAGCGATCCCACTCCGTCACGATTATCCGTAATTCGACAAAGATCGGTAAATAAATCAACTAAGTGCATGCTGCCAATACATACATTTTAAGAGGGAATATTTTTACAATAAAAACAGAAGATTACTGTAAGAAACCGCTTGAACACAAAAATAATAGCTCATATCCCGGTATACAAATATTAAGCGGGCTCATCTTCTCAGGGTTTGTATATGTTGAGTGTGCTCCTAACATGTGTTTTGTGACTGTTTTAGAAGGCGTTTCAGCGAAGATTCATCTGCGCAAACCCAATCAAATCAAATCTCGACAGATCTGGGAATATATGAACGGACATTTGCAAATGCGAAGATTTGGCATGACTACGTCAGTTTTGCCCAAATAAATTATGCTATAGTCAACAGAATGCGTCAGAAGTTGCAGACTAATCAGTTGCTGTATGCAACAATTAACCCTACCTGGCCTGCGGGGGGGGGGGGTCGAAATGGCCTCCCCTACCAAACTTTTTGCGCTATCTCCGGAACGACAAAAAAGAGAGCTGAAGCTCTGTGACTTAGTTCATCGTATTGGAGTCATTTCGAGCCTATTTGCATAAACCCCAGAGCAGAGGATCATGGGAAAATTCAAGATGGCGGCCACGTGGGGTACCAGAAAAGTGATGTTTTTGTCATATTTCTTCAAAATTTCTGCTTTCTCGCGATGAAAAGTGGGCAAAAACTATTTGATTTCGCATCACATTAATATTTACTAATTTATCATGCAGTTTTTGCGGAGAAATTGCATAAATAAAAAATTCGAAAAATCTGACCGAAAAATCGACAAAAATGCTATTTTGGAGAATTACGTCACTGTGACGTCATCAAAGCGGCCATCTTGGATTTTTTTCTGGTAGAGCTTCACCCAAGGGTACGGTGTGGTAAGTTTCAGCCCCCTAGCTCAAGGGGTAAGAAAAATAATTTGCCCCCCCAAGGCCACAACAGGTCCCAAAAAGCCCAGGCCAGATAGAATTAAAATAATTTATGATCGAACATCATGAAATAATGAAAGTACTATAGGACAGCATTAATTTACTCAGCGAAGATATTTCAGAATATGTTAAATAATCGAAATGTAGAGGGTTGTAGAATAATGATTGGCGTTAGTAGAAGGATTGTTTGATAGGCACAACCAGAAGGAAATGAAGTTAATTTGCTTCCGTTACAACAAAATTGGCAATTGCTCAGTGATCGAATTGTGAGTTGTTCGAGATTGCCACTGAAAACGTCGATTTACTTCCCGCGTCATTGGATATGAGAACAGCTGAAACCACGCTTGTCACATCATTTTTCATGAGAAGAGCTGTCAAGCATGCTTGTCACGTCACTGATCACGAGAAAAATGACAACCATTTTTGTAGCATCACCGATCATGAGAACAGCTGACAAACATGCTTGTCACATCATTGATGATGAGAAGGCTGACAACCATTTTTGTCGCATCACTGACCATGAGAACAGCTGACAACCACGCCTGTCACATCATTGAT
>JAVTVY010033719.1:0-15270 GCA_036873755.1 Hanleya hanleyi | reverse complement strand
TAGCACACCGGTAATCTTGAAACCGAACATACAGTATCGCTCTGATGACCTTGTAGCACAGGTTCACCCATAGGCGAATACATGAAGATATTTTTTGTCGTTTGGAAAGTGATCGTACAACAGTATTTTCGTTACTTTGGGATTATACTGTCTTAGTATAGCACAGATTCTAATGACTAAGACAGCCCAAGATATAACCACATGAGGCTGATCCTGTTGGAATCACATATAGCGATTTTAGACCCACAAATAATAACAAACATCAGGACTTTCAAAAAGGTGTAGAATATACTCATCTGAGCCATGATCAGACGATGTAGAATCGACCATACACGATTAACTCACGAACATTTACTAAAAAAGGAACCAGCCCCAAGATGTATTCCATGCCGCTAAGATCTCACAGTGAAGCATATTCTGATCGACTGTATAGGTTTTAAGATTGTAAGAGATTCTTATCGCCAGGCAGCTACTTTAAAAGATCTTTTAGTCGGATTAAAGAACACTGTATTCTAGGTTATTTGAGAAAATTCGGTTTGTTGTATAAATTTTAATGTTATGCACGTGATTTTGGTGTATCGATCGTGTTGACTGTTTATGGATTGCTGGGTTATTAACTTCTTTTTGTCGAAATGGTTAGAATTGTGTTTGATCGTCGCTATATAGCTGAAATATTTTTGAACGCGACCGTTAAACCTTAATCCTCTCTCTTTCCCTAGTGCTGAAAATTGGTCGAGCCCCGTGCGAGATTCGAACCAGCGACCACCAGAGTAAGGCACCCAGTATTATTTCGCCGCGATTTATTCAAACCAGTCGGCCAACGGGCCTCCCACAAAAATAGGAGGTAGCATACAGGTCTTGAAAGCGAACGTCCTTAAACTCCCGATGACCCAGTGACACAGCTTCAATAGGTCAATACATGAAGATATTTTTTTTTCGTTTAGAAAGTGATCGTAAAACAGTATTTTCATTACCTTGGGATTACGCTATTTAGTATAGCACAGATTCTAGTGCTGAAAATTGGTCGATCTCCATGCGGGATGCGAACCAGCAACAACCAGAGTAAGGCACCCAACTAGACTGTATGTATGTTGATTCAGGTATTAACAGATAGTGACAGTCTGCCTTCAATCCTCCAGTGATTGGTCGTTCGATTCGCGCCATTTTGAATTAAAACGAGCTTTCCCATTGGCTCAATATTTATAGGACGAAAGGGTTTCCCACAACGACAAACGTGACAATTTGTCCCTCGGTAAAACGCACCTCCACGTATTTATATAACAAGTGTTCCTGGTTCTTCTTTTCCCCCGTCTCTGAATGTAGAAAACCAAACTTGGCATTGATATTTCCACAGAAAATTACGTAATCCATATCGCGAACTTCCAGCTGCATGAGCGGAGTTTCCATCTCCACATCGCCGTGCTACACGGATAGGTGTAGTTCACATGGTCTAAGTCAGTTAATCGTTACTGATGGTGAATAATCATATGAATCAGAATACTCTCGTGGATAGTCATATCAACATTTCAGTTGCTGGAAATTTCTTAAGCCCAGCGTGCAAAATCACACGCAGAAACGCCGGATTCCGTTATCAGCGGGCCTAACCACACATCGACTGAGGGGACATGCGAACTATCCTCGACCATATATGTTCGACCTGCCAGAAATCCGCTAAACCACGTGTCTCAGTTGACAAAATCTGCCGTCAAACACGTACCGTGGATTATTCAGACAATGGGAGGATGGGTTGACAACCCCAATGACACTGCCTGACGAATTTCATTCTACTGTATTGTTGCAACTTCTGGCTGCAAACCAAATTTGGTGGCTGATGTTCATACAGTAGCTTTTCGATTGTGCACTTCAGTTTGGTGCTTGCTTTTTTTGGCTAGGACAGTTACAAAGTTAGAATATATCAGTTTGATGTGCCTTGCTGCTTGCCACTCACTACACAAAGTTTGATCGCTGGTGTTTTTCTCAAGATCTCTTGCTACTGTCAGAGTGATACATACATTGGATGAGTAGAATGTGTCTCCTTCAGCTCCCCAGGTGTGATATCTGGTGAATCCTGAGCTGCATTTTCACCATAGGCACGTTAACATGGCTTTGATTTTACCTCTCTCTTGCTGATTCTCTCTTCCTTGGCCTGGCTGACACCTCTGGTTTGTTTTGGCATTTGGATTTGGCCTGCTTGTGCTTTTGTGTAATTTTCCCACTGTGTCGAAATACCTCAGTTGCGTTGGTATTTGTCACATCTTCCCACGTTTGTGAAACCAGGTTTCCATGTTTTTACACAGAGCCGCGCCATAGCACCTGGCATGCCACGACTCCCTTAGACGGCGATTAAACACTTTCCCTCCACCAAATTTGGTGCGAATCCACATCCAATTCTCAGCCA
The DNA here is from genome assembly GCA_036873755.1 of Hanleya hanleyi. Lineage (NCBI taxonomy): Eukaryota > Metazoa > Mollusca > Polyplacophora > Lepidopleurida > Hanleyidae > Hanleya > Hanleya hanleyi. The sequence goes on along the minus strand of JAVTVY010033719.1, from coordinate 12,872 downwards.
GATTTGTTGTTAAATTCCCAAGAAGGGTTGATTTGTTGGCAAGCCTATTGAGTAGTTTCGTCACCTCCCTCCTCATGTCATCACTAATGTTCACCACTCCACCAGGACGATCTACCCCTAGCTTGTTCCATCTGTTGTGCCATCCAGCCAGAAGGTTGCTGTGCTGGTGATGGCATAAACGACTGAAGATTTCAGGTGAATCTTCCTTGAATCACCCTTAGGAGACGTGTTAGCTGAAGCTGATTTCTCTTTGGCATTGCACACACCTCAGGTTTACACTTGTCAAGATGCCCAAACACATGGTTCAAGCCGTTCTTCAGGCCATGCTCCAGGTTCAGTTTTGCCTGAAATCTGTCTTCTCATCTTGATAGCGCAACGTGCGATCGTACTCAGCCTTAGCCGTGTGGTCTTGCTGAGTTTGTTGGCACCCTTTGTATGGGGAAAAATTGTTGTATATTGGAAGAAGAGCCTTATGTGCAAGCATCTTTAAAGACATATGATGTTAACAAGCAACATGAGCACACGGACGGACCAAGCAGACAATAACATGAGCACACGGACGGACCAAGCAGACAATAACATGAGCACACGGACGGACCAAGCAGACAATATCATTTGGCCAAACTTGATCAAGGGGTAAAAATGAATATAGGCTTCTTTCTTGCCATCACTATCCACACTGATTATTCACGTCCAAATTAATACGTTTCCTCTTTGACCCATGGGGAATGTAAATATATATACCCAAACGATGGGTACCAATCCATGACATACAACTGGAGATATCACAGAGGTATCCAAAACTTAACAGACGGACAGACACACAGATCGACGGAAATTGTGATTGCAATATACGGGGTGAGTGAGTGATTGAATTAAGAAATAAAGACCGATGCAGAGGTTTCAAATTTGATTTCCGATTTCCGAGGTCTTTATTTCGGTTCGGACATGCACCATCCAATATTTATTACGATATTCTAATATATTAGCTAAAATATGTTAGCGTATAATAATAATAATAATAATAATAATACTTTATTTCAGACACGGGTCCATATATACATAGAAAACAAGATTACATACTGGTATGTAGTGCCGATAGGCACTACTTAGAGGAATACAACAGTTTCTGCCATTTATCGAGCAGCACAGAATGTACAATAAGGTCGGATTTAAGTATAGTACACAGTATCAGGTTTTCGCTGGACTCAATTCTCCTTTTGAAACAATAGACAGCTTTCCTCACTATTTCGCCAAAGGAAGGGATGCTGTTGACAGCAAACATAGCACTGGCACTACAACTATATCTATAATGAAGCAGCCATCGAAATGCGTTGTTGTACATAACTTTGATGCCGTTAAAAACAGTAGTGGTATGAGTACTCCAAAGTTGACAACAATAAACATTACAGCAGTATGCTCTAAAAAGACTTTTCTTAACACCAGTCGTACAATCACGGAATTTCCTAAGAAGCACATTAGCACGTACGCAAAGCCTTCTCTTTTGCGATTCGATATCCGTATTATTTGACAGATCACACGTAGCAATTGACATATTTCAATAACTCCCCACCCAACTTAACCGGAGGAGGCAAAAAATCTCGATATCGCCTTGGCGATAAAACCATACACACGGTTTTCTTGGTGTTGAAGACAATATCATGCGACTCTGCGTAAGAAGAACAATAGTTTAAAAGACCCTGCAGGGCTTTAGCGGAGGGACAGATAGATTTATTCAATCAGGCCACTGCACAGGGCATATGATGAACAGATTTGTGAATTATGAAATCATGGCGGCGAATAAGAAGATTTAGATCAGGTGGAATAACAATAAGAACTATACTGGTACAAGTTGATAGACTCGGGTGATGTGATTTGTTTTTAACTACTTAAACTACCAATGAATTTACTTAAACGTCTTAGTACCATTGGTTTATGTGACTGAAATAGAAGTACTATCTTATATACACTTGGTCTTATACAATAATAAGATGGTAATAATTCTTTACGTTTATCCAGAAGAGCTTTGCATTTCATAATCATGTGATATTCATTCCCGACTTCCGCCTTGCATAAAGTACATAACCTTTGTTCCTTGGGGATATTCTTCCACCGGCCGGTTTCAATGGGTAAATGGTGATTACTGGTTCTAAATTTCAGCATAACTTTAGCTTGTTTAAAGGATAAAATATTCAGATCCAAATTCACTTTTAATTGCCGATTAAAAAATTCCTTTGGAAGAGCTGTTTATTTGGTCTTGCCAGATTTGGTAATATACATCTTTTAATTTCTGTTTAATTGCAGCCTTTAACCACCGTAAACTTGAAACCGACTGGTTCAGCCATATATAAGAAAATCCCAAATTGTCAAACAAAGATTTGATAAACTCAAGCCATTTACTCGATACAGTACCAAATTGTCCAAAAATAAGTTTATACATGAGAACACTAGTAGCATTGCAATTCCCACTTATTAATTTACTCCAGTAATTAATTATTCTGGAATAGATCGATATTGTAATTGGATATTGCCCTATTTCTCCATATACCATGTACGTCGGAGTACTAGTCCGCAAGCCTAACATTTGTTTTAAAAATTTGATCTTTGTTTGTTCAATAAGCGAAAGGGTTTCATATCCCCAGATTTCACAGCCATATATAAGTATCGGTTTTACAATTACGTCATATAATTTCAAAATGCAATCTAGTGACAAATTTAGACTTTTCGATCTCCGAAGTACACTATAGAAAGCCTTAGAAGCCTGCTGAACATTGTTTTTTATCGACTGTATAAAACGTCCTGTGTTTGTGAAATGAACACCCAGATAATTAAAACACCTAACCACTTCAACTAAGCTACCTTGACAATAAAATATGTCATTTTTATACTTTCTTCCAAAAATGATTACCTTGGTTTTCCTAGCATTAATTTTCAACTTCCATTTTTGACAATACTCAGCATAAACGTCTATTGATTTCTGCAATCCCTTTTTAGTATCAGCGAACAGAACCGTGTCATCTGCATACAGTAGTACAAAGGTCTTCACATATGTTACAATATCACAATTGCTAAAGAGAATTTCTAAATCTAAGCCAGTACAATTGTTCTTTATAAAAAACTCATCTAAATCATTCACAAATATAGCAGAAAGCAAGGGAGATAAATTTTCCCCTTGACGTACGCCGACATTACAGGGAAAAGTTTCGGACAGACTACCATTACTTTTGACACATGATTTAATGTTTTGATACATACTAAATATTACTTTAAACACTTTTCCATTAATGCCGAAAGACAAAACTTTTTTCCAAAGCCCACTCCTCCAAACTGTATCAAAAGCTTTTTCTAAATCCATAAAAGCACAGAAAAGTCGTTTTCGTTTAAATTTCATAATTTGCATCAGACAATTTAGGCTAAATATGTGGTCTATTGTTGAGCATCCTTTTCTGAATCCTGCCTGCGAATCGGATAGTAAATTATTTTGTTCCACGAAGTCTGTAAGGCGTTTATTTATAACAGCTGTAAATAATTTTCCTACACAACTCAACAAAGTTATAGGTCGGTAATTTTCAGGTTCGTGGCGGTTTCCCTTTTTTCTATATATAGGTTTAATTATTCCAACTGACCAACTTTCTGGAATACGCCCCGTATCTAACACTAAATTAAAAAGTCTGAGATATATGGGTTTCATAATGTCAAATGATTTTTTAATATATTCATTGACAACATTATCGTTGCCCGGTGCCTTTCCGTTTTTAAGTTGCTTTACAGCTTCGAATATTTCTTTCTCTGTTATGGGGTTATTTATTGAGTCATTATTAATATCTCGAGGAATACTACTTTCATCCTGGTTATCAGAGGTATATTCACTATTATCCCCCATATTTATCTTACTGAAATGTTCAAATAGAGAATCTAGAGATAAATTATTGTCAATGGAATTTACATTATCCCCCTTTATTATTTTCCAAAATTCTTTTGAATTCGAAGATTTCATCTCCTGCAACTGTTTACGAAGAGTATTTCGATAAGTTCTGTATTTCTTTCTGAGAATACTTCGGTAATTTTTACTTGACTCATTCAAATATTTTCTATTATCGTCTGACCGATTCAGATGATAATTTTTCTTTTTAGAATTATACAATTTTCTGCTATTTTGGCATTCTTCATCAAACCATTTATTTTTCTGTTTTGTTGGAGCACTTTTATTATTTCGACCTGCTGATACACCAAAAGTTTGATTCGCAGATTCCACGAGTATCTTCGCTACATTATCAGCAATTTGTGTAATTGAAACCTGATCTGTATCTCCACCATTCAGTTCATCAAGTGATACCTTAAGTTCATTTACCATATTTAAATCAATATTATTTACATAGTCTTCAACACACTCCTCTTTCCACTTCCGAGGTTTGTCTTTCTGCTTATTATTTGTATTCCGTGTAGAACATTTGACACTATTGTCATAATGTAGTTCATGAATTTTTAGAGAGAATGATAATGGACTGTGTATATCTGAATAAAGGCCATAGAAATCATGTACTTCAAAATCATTAATTAATTGAAACCCCGATAAAGATGATAGTAAATAGTCAATTAAGCTTACACCTTTACTTGTAGCTTTCCCAATTTCTGCATCTTTACCAATTCGGCCGTTACATATATACATATTATTATTTCTACATACTTCAATCAATTTCATGCCGTACGTATTTTTACATTTATCCTGTGTTGCACGACTCATTTTAACACTCATATCTACAAATTTCAAGGGTTCATCAATTATGTCTCTTAGTTCATCATCAAAATCTAATAAATCGGCTAAATATTTATCCAAAACAATGAAATCTTCCATCGAAGCTGTTCTAGCGTTAAAATCTCCAATCAAAAATACATTACTAGAGATTGACAATTTATCTACTATTTCTCGTTCAATTTCAGAAAGACTATGTACAGTGGAGTATGGTGATCCCTCCGGTGGGCAATAAACCACACTTACATGATACACATATCATCAGCGTACAGCAAATGATTCACAAATAAACCAGAAATATTGCATCCCACACCAGCTTTAGATAATGACAAGTCAAGGTCGTGTAAGTATATAGCAAAAAGACAGGGAGATAAGATCCCACCCTGTCTGCCACCATTCGTTACCTTAAACAATGAAGAGACAGTGGAGCCCCACTTGACGGCAAACAATTGAGTATTGCACCATACATACAGTATATTGATAAAGCACATCGGCAAATTTCGATCAATCAGCTTTTTGAGAAGGGTCCAATGATTGATTCTATCAAAAGCTTTGCTAGCGTCTAAAAAACATACAAAAACAGGGCTGCCATTGGAACGATAAAAATGTACAACTTCCTTAAAAACATAGATACATTGATCAGTAGAGCAACCGGATTTAAATCCAAACTGAAAATCGGAACTATAGAGCTGCGCCTCACACTTCTGTAGCACATATAATTCAATAACTTTGGATAGAGCAGTGGCGACAGCAATAGGTCTGTACTTATCTGATTTGGTTATGTCGCCCGACTTATTTTTGACAATAGGGTTTACGACTACATATGTCAGTTCTTTAGGGAGACACCCATGGAGGAACATGGCATTGAAACATAATGACAGATGAACATATAAGGCGTCAGGTGCAAACTTGAGATGCTCAGCGGACAGACCATCAATGCCAGCGGATTTATTACTCTTCATATCACGAATAATAGCACGAAGATTGTCTGGTGAAATAGCAGGCACATCAGAAGATCCGTTTCTGTAACTTACCAGAGCATCTAATACCTCGTGTTTGTGTTTTTCAGTGGAGACACAATTAAGAACGTGGAAGAATTTATCCTTCCATAGGTTGACAATGTCACTTTCACCCTCAGCATGGTCAATTCGATCTGGTAAACTCATATGTTTAGCGTTGGAGGTCCTAACCTCCTTCCAAAAGTCGTCATATGAATTATCAGACAAGGCTTGTGCCATCTTATCAGAGCGAATATTTACTTCCTCTCTCCTGCAAGCACGCAGGGCATATTTGAATTGCCTTCTAGTACGGCGCATATAATCAGCGATAGGCCCACATCGTGGGCTACCATGTTCCCTCCACATAATAAAGCTAGTTCTTGCATGAGCGTGTAAGTCGGATATACAATCATTCCAGCCTGGAACAATATGGGCCTTATTCACCTTAACTTTAGCTACAAATTCAAAGCCCGAAGACAGAAGCGATTGTACAATAGAATTGTAATAATTACATATATCATCATGATGAACTACGCCACACTCGTGATCATTACACAGAACAGCATGCACAGGAATGGATAACTTACACAGATGATTTTGAGCTGCCTGAGAATACAATGAGATATCACTGTCTGTCAAGTTTTTCCAGTCAATGCTATAACTACGTGATGCTCTGGAATCTTTCTGTTACAAGCGTCTAGTCCGTCATTCATAATCCAGCCGTCGTCCATTAGAGAATATCCGCGTCCATAATCCAAAGACCTATTCCATTTTCCACATAACAGTATTAGCACCAAATTCAAAAAGACAATCATAGTATACATAAACATAGCTTGTTTCCTGCAAGAGAGAAGCGGTCAACAGTTTTCAATGATGCCGGCAAGACATCATGATGTTCCAAAAATATCAAATCCGTATCGCTGATCAGTATTCTTAATCCATAATATTCGTTATAGAGTCTACCTCGGTAGAGCGTCCCATCCAATAGACAGATAGAGGGCGATGGTCGGGCGATGGTCGGATGAAATAACATCATACAGTACTTCAATAGATCGAATTGACCGATTAACGTTATCGGACGACACACAATGGTCCAACCATGACGTGGACAGGTGTGCGTCACTCACATACGTATATGTATCCGCAGGTAAACGTTCAATGTCAGATACAGGGATGAGCATTCCAATCACCTATCACAAGGACATTGGGAATGTCAGATTCTTCTATAACAGCCCTAACCTTACTTAGGTAATCAATGTATGACTCTAAGTTTTCGGGTGAGTCAGTGGGCATGTATATACATAAAGTGAGTAACTTAGAGTTAACTGTTTCAATGCGAATACCAAAAAGTCTGCATGGGGTCATCATATTCAATACAATTCGAGCTACTCCCAAACGACTTCTTCCAGAGAATAGCGAGGCCCCCATGGGGTCTGCCTTTGGCAAGAACAGTCTCATCCACAGCCCAGACACCCCGGCCATAAAAATCACAATGAATGGAGTTCAGAAGCCCCAATTCGCTTTTCAGAAGCCAAGTTTCTTGAAGTAAACAAATGTCACTGACATCACAAAGAGACTTAAGCTCAGGTAAACAAGATTTCGCCGAACGACAGTTATATGATGTGATACGTAGATCCATTATGAAAGTTGAGGTTGCTAGCAAATTAATCGTACTCACGATCGTACTCATTATCGTACTCACCATCACTATTCCAGCGAGATATGTAACTGTGAGAGTCAGTAGTACGTTTCCTCCCGTGGTTGGGTACAAAGCGAGAGTCCTGGTCAGCATCATATGCTGGTTGACGCGGCTTGTAATACTTTCGGACAAGTACTTCTTCAGGCCAGTAATTGGACCCCAACAGAGATCTGGAGTGTCTACCATTCACACTAAGCCAGAAAGAGGCGTACGAATCATATTTGGTCTGCAGCTGCTCGCAATTTACTTCTACTCCCGATTTACGCTTAACGTAACGACGTATGTCCTCTGTCGTCGTGTCTGGGTCGAGGCGGGTCACGAAAATCTCCACAGGAGGATACGTTCTGATGTCGCGTAGATCAGACTTCTTTCGCGACTTGCTATGCGATACGAGTTCAAACTTTCCATCTGGAGGTTTTGAGCAGAGAATACCCGAGTACGACATAGTGCGGTCCGGAGTTGTTTCGTTTTGCACCACAGATGATATATTCTCGACGTTTGTATCACTATTTCTGCGTCCACTACAGATAACAGCGTCGGCATTTTCGGCGATGGCATTTCCGTTATCGGCATTTACGTCGTCGGCACTTTTAGCATCGGCACTCCTGGCGTCGGCATATCTGACGTCGGCACTTTTTGCAATATGGTCGGCACTTTTTGCGTTACTGACCTCACAACCACCATTTACCGCTTTTTTAACGCTGGAGGGGCTCTGTTGGCATTTCTGATTGAGTTTATCCAATTTCCTATGTACCGTGGACTGAGCATTGCTAATCGTGTCGATCTTGCCAGTAACATCTGACATTTGCCTCTTGAGGTCATTGAGTTCTCCTACAATATCAGCAACATCCGCCATTTGCAACTTCAGGCCATTAATTTCTCGTAGTAATGTTGTAACATCAATATGATTGGTGGAAACCGGTGGCAGTCTACTAAGTTTTTTAGCAACAAAGCAGGGGGTGTCTTCAGGTTCGAGCTCTGATAGCATTTTGGCGATATCTTGCAAAGTATTGAACTTTTTATTCGGTCCATTTCTTTTTCGGTATCTCGCACTGAATACATTGCGGCGACATTTAAACAAGATATCCTTCGCCTCTTGCGCCTCCATATCAGTGTATACGTCTTCACATAACTTCACTACCGTGTCCACGGGCAAGATATCAATTTTGTCGACCATATAGCATAGGAGCTCACAAATAATTGGCTGAGAAACATTCAATAGTTCGCTTTCAGCCACCACTTCGGGATCATTGTGGTCAGATTGGAGATCAACATTTTCCCCGGACTCACCATCAGCCATAGTGGACCGTAGAGAGCCTCACTCCAAACCGTCGACAAGGACGCTAACAGCCAAAATGGCCGCTGCCATCAGAACAAATAGAGCTGATCTGCAAACTTCACAGTCGTATAATACACGAAATATGAACGATCCGCACTAAATGAGTATCAACGAGAGTCACCCATACCTTCATAAGCACGTGAGCACATATTGGGACAGAAACTCCTAGGAAATCCAGAGTAAATTCACATTTCCCTGGAGCAGTGAAAGTAAACAACCTAGGTCAACGGTTCTCCTTATTTTGCCGACGAAAGGATTCGGATGGACCTAATGTCAACGGTTCTCCTTATTTTGCCGACGAAAGGATTCGGATGGACTGACTGACTGACTGACTCACTCGCTCATTACCGGATAATTTGCGATCTGTAGCCTACTTCGTAGGAATAAACTGCTGTCGTCCATTCATCTAGACAAGCCTTCTGTCATGGCGTAAGCTTTGATAGACGAACCGCGACGAGAGATGGTGGCGAGGGCATTTGCTGTGATGTTATATCATCCGATCGTGTTGCAAATTTATAAGAAGAATACTTCACTCCCGTAGGTTCACTGCATGCGCATACAACGACTGAAGCAAGAATAATACTATGTATTTTACATGATCTCTCCCCCTCAATATTTAACCCCCCCCTTCATTTTTCCTGCGGTAGCGAGACCCCCCAATTCTTTCAGAGGTAGATTACCCAATATTTTTGTTCAGCGGTAGACCCCCCAGATATTAAAACCATCCACAGGGGGTGTCATTACAATATACAATACCCAAGCTCTTTTACACGCAATCACAATCAAGAGTACTACCCCTCCACCCAAACACAAAAAAGTGAAGCACCCCCCCCCATTATTTTTAGCCATCGCTTTCTCCCCCCCAAATTCTTTTAGACAACATACCCCCTCCCAAATTTTTACACCATCAACCACTCCCCCCTCCAAATTCTTTCAGGCATTATACCCCCCTCCCAAATTCTAAAACCATCCACAGGGGGTTGCCTATTAAAATTGCAATGGCCCATTAACATGCAGTTACTTGTAATACAATTTCGATACAGCAGTTTTAAGAGTGGTTGTTGAACTGAAAACACCTACGTCAACGTCAGAAGTGACTGAATTATAAAGACTAAGAACCTGAAGACAAAAGGAGAATTTTCTAACAGTAATTCCAGACCTCGGCAACAAAAAGACGGCGGGCCTGATACCTTTCAAAGATAAATTATGTCTAGGTTACAATAACATAGGCCAGACCTAATCCTACCAGACCTGGCGGGCAAACTGTTTTATTTCACATCACATTAATATTTACTAATTTATCACGCAATTTTTGTGCAGAATTTGCACAAATGAAAAAATAAAAAAATCTTACCGAAAATCGACAAAAAATGATGTTTGTGAAAATGACGTCACTGTGACGTCATCAAAGCGGCCATCTTGGAGTTTTTTTGCATTTACCACGGTTTTGCCCAAAGTGTCCCCTTCTTCGTAATAAGGAAGGTCGCCCATATATATGTGTAAATGGTAACTTAGATCGTATTTAAGTTTCATAATTACCGGGCCTGTGTAATCAGATGGACAGTGATTTAAGCACGGCTGACAGATGAAATTAAGCAGATAAGGCATCTCCATTATCTCGAATCTCTCAAAAGAAGGCCAAGGGTAACAATTTATTTTTTCCAAAGACTAAGAGACATAATGCAGGTCCCTGCTGTAAACATGTAACTTAAGTTTGCATATATAATATACATGCACGGTTTTTTCAATAATTTTGATAACATGTTTTCAAGCCACTTGTAAGTACACACGTGTAAGAGACCTGTCGTCTACTATTAGAGATACTATGCAACGGAACTTAGCTGAGATGAGAACGAACCCATACATACAGTCCCTGAAAGAGATAGGACAGGGACGGCCCCTCGAAAGCTGATATTTGGAGGGCAGTTCTAGCCGTTAGTGGGTGCAGTCATGTTATCCTTGGCTACGCCACGGAGTTTATCGATGTTGTCCGACGCTTTTGTGACGTTGGCAAAATGGATCTGGCCCGGGGAGAAGAATGAACTCGCCCTCACGGGTATAAATTCGAGTGCACAGCCGAATTCTTCCTCTTGGACGACAACTTTCGAAGAGGAAAGAGCTCGCGGACAAGCCTAGTGGATTGTGTAGGACCGGCGGGGTTACTGGAGGCCAGGAGAGTGCGTATCGTACTCGTGATTAAAGCTCGGGATGGTGGATAATTTGCGACGAGGGTGTTAAATTGGACAGATATGTGCCGAACTTGCCGAAGTGAAGCCGATCTTGCCGAATTCGAGCCGAAATTACCGAATTGGTGCCGAACTTGCCGAGGTATTGCCGATTCGGAAGTGCCGAATTTGCCGAGGGCCCGGGATAGACGAGGGAAGAAGAATCCGCTGCGGTTGCCATGTCTGCCTAGCTGCCGGAGATTGCTGAATCCAGCGAGAGTCGGATATAGGCAAACCTGCCAAGGGGAGACGAACCTGCCTTGGTTGCCGTATCTATCGATTTGCCAGAGATCGTATCTATCGATTGACGGAGATTGCTGAATCTGCAGAGGGCCGGGAATAGACGAACCTGCCCCGAATCTACCGAAGTTGCCGGAGATTGCAGAATCTGCCGAAGGCCAGGGATTGACGAACCTGCTAAGTTTCCCGAATCTGCTGAAGTTTGTGCAGATTGCCGAGTCTGACGAGGGTCGGAGATTGACGAACCTGCCAAGCATCACCCGATATACCAAGACCTACAGAGAAGTGTTGATGTCGCGGAAAAGTGCCAAGCTACCGTATTACTGAGCTACTTTGAACAGCTGAGGGGGCACAGACCCTCTAGTGGGACTATAAATCACGAATAGAGACGGACAGCACTATATTTTCAGTTATTCATATTTGTAAATATTTTCCACCTATATGTATTAAGTGTCTGCAATTTTATTGAATTTTTGTTTTGCTCTGTCCATAGTCATTCGGGTAGGGTCGAACCAGGACAGCGAAACCGCTCAGATTTAGACACACAGGACTCATGAGCGAGACCGCTCAGCGATAGAGGTTCGACACCTCTCAATTTGGTGGCAGCGGTGGGATGGCGGAAACACCTACATGAAGGATGGCTGAAGATCGAAGAATGGGATTGATTGAACTGGATATCCCTGAACTTGGCCAGCGACTGAGAGCTTGAGCTTCGACCATGAAACGGTTAAATGTCTTCCTTAGACACAAGACTTTACCAGAGTGGCAATGGCGCTGTTTTCAACCAGCCTTTAGAGATGGGTTTTTGAAGCCGGCTACACTCGACGGAGTACTCCACGGAAAGAACCTTCAGATGGACAGCTACACAGAAGGGACCGGATCTTGCCGTATCGCTACGTGCGTCAACCTTACATATCTTAGCTAATTTGAAAGCCAGACCAGAGGAGATTGAGTTAGACCGGTTGAAAACTGGTCTCCAGAGGCGATTTACCCCACCTAACCAAACTGATTTGTACGAGTCTCAGCTGAATGCCAGAAGGCGCCAGAAGGATGAATGATTGCCCAAACTCAGTCAAGGTCCGATAAGACTGTCTCAGTTGGTCTATCCTGACGCCGTAGACAGTCTGCAGGATACATCAGCGAAGGACCAGTTCCTGGAAGCTCTGGAGATGATATCCGACTCAATATATGACAGTCCCACCCTAAGACGCCGAGGATTAAGACCACGGTTGAAGTGATAGCTTTCCATGTGGCACAACAGCAGAAACGGGAGCAGTCGACATCCAGATCAGCCGCCGATGCAGCGGAGGATGTTGAAGACGTTTTTGTGTGGATTATCGTGCTCTCAATAAAGTCACTGAGGAGAATGCCTACCAGTTGCCCAGGATCGACGATTCCTTAGGCACACTAGCGGGAGCATCGTGGGGGATTTGATGTTCGGTTATTGGCAAGTGGAAGTGTCCGAAGAAGATAAATGCAAAACAACCGGGACTTTACCAGTTTCGGGTGATGTTTGTTTAGCTATGCTACTTCCCTGGTGCTTTTGAGAGGATCATGGAGGCAGTTTTGGGGGTCTACAATATGAAACGTGTCTGCTATATATAGAAGACACTATTTT
>JAVTVY010033718.1:0-14690 GCA_036873755.1 Hanleya hanleyi | reverse complement strand
GCGGAGGAAGGTTTTTGGGGTAGAGATGGACCATCCGTGGTCTAAATGGACCGTGTGGGGTGTCCCTCTGCATCTACATGCAGAGAGTTACAAGATGACACCCGACACGGTCCATTTAGACCACAGATGGTCCATCTCTACCCCAAAACCCTTCCTCCGCATCCTCAGATGCCTACTTTGTCTACTACTCCTACTGATGACGTCACCAATGGCATCACAGATCATGTGGAGATCCCTCAAGCCGTGGTCTACATACCGAGGGCTTCACTTTGACACCTCACCCGACGCATTCGAACCAAGAATGGTCCCTCAATCGCTCAAGCACACCCTCACGCACTCCAAAACGCCAGCTTTCGCTACTACTCCTACTTTTGTATGTATGGTCCCTGTGTGACGTCATACCCAACAAATAGTGATATTATCTTGTAAATATTCGATGTAGCAATCAATGCTGAATAATATGTGGCCAACATTATAAAGATTGGATAATAATTATGGAAGATAAGACTATTCTTGTAACCCTACCCCCTATTGTCACAAAATTGTACTTATTAACACAGGAGTAATTTCGAAGTGATTAAAAGGGTAGTGAGTCCCAGTTTATCGACTGTTAACAAATTGTTTCTTATTTGACATGTCCTAAAGCACATAAAAAACATAGTTTCGGTCTGTAGTGGGGGGGGTGCAAGGTGAGCCCTAGTAGCTCACGGACTAATTCCTCTGCACACACAAACTGTGTCATATAATGTGCCTACTTATAACTGAATAATCACCCTGAGGGTAAATTCTGATGAGTGAATTCAGACGAACATCTTCGCGATCGCGCAATTCTTGCCGTGGCGACCCATCAAAAAAAGAAATTCATCAGGTATTCGGTAAAGGAGAACTCGCCTTCTAGATTTATTTTGTGCAACTTTTATTAATTTTATTAAATCTCCCAACAACCACCAGAATTTAGTTTTCTTTTCCATCACCCACAACCCACATAAATCAGTTTATCATTCAGACAACCACCCATATAATCATATAACTCGTTTACCCCACGACCCATACGTAAATATATGAAGTGCCGTCTGTCCCCCCCATGTACTTTTTTCTGAAACAGCCCTGAGCTAAAACAACAAATTGTTCATTCATGATCTATTTGCAGCACATCAATTTCACTGAAAAAAAAACCCCTGTGGCACTTGCAGCTCGTTATCATGCGGTATTAGCTGCACGCATGTATGCAGACAAACCTTTTTTAGCCTGGCCTTGAGTTTAGCACTGACTTCTCTACCCTCCTCATCCGACTCCTCGTAACCTTCGTCTCCTGAACCTTCACATTCACTGTTACCACGGCGGCCTATATAACACCAATATTTGCTGGTTTACTACTGAACATATATGTCGACTCGTTCACACCATAGCTATATGTTTCGGAGGAAAAATATGAAACAATTAAAATAACAGCTTGATGTCATTTAGGCATGTCACAATTGAAACACTATTCCTTTGGCCTGTCAGAGCAAATCATGAATAATATATCAGTTAATTTGAGCAGTTTAAGCCAACAGAACACTAAAGAGGAGCCATATCTGACATCAACTTCTATATCCAAGTATTTAAAAAATTCTGGTGTCAATAAATGTACCTATTGTTTCTTATCATATACATGCACTGTGAATTATGAACTGGCAAAACTTCCCAAGCTGCATTATATTCAACTGAACATATCATTGAGAACTGATTATTGAATATGATGTTTTGCATGTTTAACAGACTACAAAATAATAAAAAACTGTATGGGAAATAACTTTTGCTATCAGTCTGTGTTAGAAACACAAAGTATACACAATATAATGAAGTGTCTTTGCATCAGGAAAAATAATTTAGAAGTATTTATGAGTGGGGACATACACCCAGGAGGAGTGAATGGGTTTAGTTTGAGAGATAATTGGTGGAGCTCAGTCTGCAGTGTGTGTGTGTGTGGTGGGGAAGGGGGGGAGTGCGGGGTGAAATCTCCCATGGCGAGTGAGGGTTCAATAGTAGTATGATGAAGCTCCTGTAATATATCAGTGGTTGGCGGAGGTATCATATACTTCAAAGGACAGAAGGTGGAGACCAGAAGCTGAGTCCATAACCTCAAGGTCCACCTTAACCTGTCCATAAACTGGGTCGCACAGACAGACAAACATATGCCACTGTGACTGCTTTACCGAGCCTCCTCAGCTAAACTATGGGCTTAATAAAAGCTGCTTCATGTCTCAATTTGTCAATAACAGCCATAGAATACCACTCACCACCATTGTCACTATCACTCTCAGCATCAAATATGTCACTGTCAAATGTCATCTTATTCTACAACAATAAAATACGGACTTAAAACATTTCAAAATCACAGGGTGTGTGTAGTAAGTGAATAAACATTCAGAAATGAATACATGTATTTAAATTGTCGAACATGGTGGGTTGTTATGGTGAGCAGTAGAAATCATTCTCCTGGAGGTTCAGTAATGGAAGGTTTCTTATTTAACACTGAGCACCTATTACAGATTGTTACCATTGTTATGGTAACCCAAACAGGTTTTCTAGAAAAATATTACAGCACTGGCCTGTCAAATATGTTTAGGTATTCATTAACAAGCGTTCTGAGAACCCCAACATCTCGCCTTGCGGGGTCATCCGCCAAAGGTGCAGCAGTATTGAAAGCATACATGTAGAGCAAACAATAAGGTCTGGAATAGGTGATGTGGTACAGACAATAATGTCTGGAATAGATTATCTGGTACAGACAATAACATCAGTCCCATGAAGGATTACTGGCAAAAGTTAATCCCATGTAGGATGGATAGGTCAGTGCTGTCAGATTACTGGTACATAGTTCAGTCCCATGTGAGATTACTGCTGGATAGGCCAGTCCTGTGTAGGATTACCACTGGGTGGACCAGTCCCATGTTATTACTGATGGATAGTCACCTGTGGGATTACTGCTGGATAGTCCAGTCCCAAGTGGGATTACTGCTGGATAGTCCAGTCCCAAGTGGGATTACTGCTGGATAGGCCAGTCCTGTCTGGGATTACTGCTGGATAGATGAGTCTCGTATGGGATTAATGCTGGATAGGACAGTCCCGTGTGGGATTACTACTGCATAGGCAGTCCCGTGTGGGATTACTGCTGCATACGGCAATCCTGTGTGGGATTATGGCTGATGAGGCCAGTCCCGTGTGGGATTGCTGCTGGATAGGCTAAACCTGTGTGGGATTACTGCTGCAAATTGCAATCCAGTGTCATATTACATCTGGATAGGTCAGTCCCATGAGAGATTACTGCTGCATAAGCCAGTCCTGTGTGGAATTACTGCTGGATAGGCCAGTCCCATGTTGGATTACTTCAGGATAGGCCAGTCCATTCTGGGATTACTGCTGGATATGTCAGTCCCGTGTGGCATTACTGCTGGATAGGCCAGTGCCATTGGGATTACTGCTGGATAGGTCAGTCCTGTTGGAGATTACTGCTGAATAGGCCAGTCCCAAATTGGATTACTGCTGGATAGACCAGTTCGGTCTGGGATTACTGCTGGATAGTTGATTTCCGTTTGGGATTACAGCTGGATAGGTCAGTCCCGTATGGCAATACTGCTGGATAGGCTAATGCCATTTGGGATTACTTTTCCCGTGTGGGATTACTGCGGGAGAGCTGTGACCTAGGAAAACATGAAACATGTCCACCAAGTTTTATAATCATCCCACGAAAGGTTCAACAAACTTTCCATGTACAAATCTACCTGTAAATTTTTGTCCAACAAAAACCTTATCAATGGAAAGATACAAAGTCTAAACTGCAATAATTAGGAAAAAATTTCATATTTAATGTCATATTTCTTAAATAGCACATGCACATCTTGAATCACATTGAACTTGGCTAGCAAGTGTCAAACTCATCCAATGAAAGCTGACAGCTTCAGAAAACTTTCCGTGTACATGTATGTACATGTGCATTATTATTGGCAGATTAAGACAAAACCCTCAAAAGTTGAACAAAAATTAATATTTCATCTCCTAAATATCACAGGTACATCTTTTAATCATAAGAAACATGTGTACCAAGTTTCATAATCATTCAATGAAAGCTGACAACTGCAGCAAACTGTGGTGCACAGATGTACATGTGCACTTCAGCTAAACGCAAAACTCAATCATTTGCCATAATTTGGAGAAAAATTAATATTTCATCTCAAAAACAGCACAAGTAAATCCTCCAATCATAAGAAACATTTGTACCAAGTTTCGTAATCATCCAATGAGAGCTGACAACTGCAGCAAACTTATCATGTACATGTATATGTATACATGTAGAGGCCTACATGTACAATTTACCTAAACAGAAAACTCTTCATTTGCCATAATTTGGAGAAAAATTAATATTTCTTGTCAAAAATAGCACAGGTACATCCTCTAATCATAAGAAACATGTGTACCAAGTTTCATAATCATCCAATGACAGCTGACAACTGGAGCAAACTTACCATGTAGATGTATATGTATACTATTTACCTAAACAGAAAACTCTTCATTTGCCATAATTTGGAGAAAAATTAAAATTTCTTGTCAAAAATAGCACAGGTACATCCTCTAATCATAAGAAACATGTGTACCAAGTTTCATAATCATCCAATGACAGCTGACAACTGGAGCAAAGTTACCATGTAGATGTATATGTATACATGTAGAGGCCTACATGTACAATTTACCTATTCAGAAAACTCTTCATTTGCCATAATTTTGAGAAAAATTAATATTTCTTCTCAAAAATAGCACAGGTACATCCTCTTATCATAAGAAACATGTGTACCAAGTTTCATAATCATCCAATGACAGCTGACAACTGCAAGAAACTTTCCAAGTACAGATGTACATGTGCACTTCAGCTAAACGCAAAACTCATTCATAGGGATTTTAACATTAGAGTACCCCACGCGTAGTACCCCCAGGTGGCATACCCACCCCCCATATTTTTCATATTTTTTTATATTTTTTCTAATTTTTCTAGATTTTTTTTTAACTTGCTAAACCAAAAACCCATTCATTTCCAGGCAGGGGACACCGACACCGACGACGACATCCTCTTTCCCCCTCTCACAATATCTCCCCTTTACTTCGTAAGGCGAGATAAAAATGAAATTATGGGTGTACTTATAACTCTCGAATATCTAAAAACATACTGATCATGCAATTATTAGTTTGAAATGGAATATATACATGTACAGAAAATATGACTTACCAGTACCGAAGTATTTCCAGCATCTGGGCTTCCTGTTTCATCATTCTCAGTGTTTCTTGGACTTTTGGATGCTGTAGCAACATAAAATGAACAGGACTTTTGAAGGACAAACATCTTGTACAGGTATTAGAGAGAATGACTGGTATTAACCTTCTCAACACTTCTATCCACAACAGTCTCCAACATGTTCACAATCAAATGTTGCTTCAATGTCAACTTCACTTGTCGGTATCCCATTTCTAAAGCACTGGTTTCAATCCATAGATTCCAAAATTTATTGGGCATGGAGAATGACAGGGGGTGTGACCAAGGCCAGCAAGGGTGGGGGAGCCAGTATCTGAATATTGGATGTATGGTAGGACACATTCACAGTACCAGCATTCATTCTTTTATTGACAATATTATGCAGAGTTCTTACTTCTTTCTCCACCATCATCATCACTTTCATCATTATCATCACCCAGGAATGCTCCTTTCTTGATTCTACTCTTCTATAAGGAATAGTAAACACTTGTATGAAACATGAGTACAGGCAATATGATTGAATCACAGTGATATGTGTGTCAAACATATGTTATGTGCATAAGTTGTGCAGCTTCTCTTACAGTATAAAAGTTTTCCTAATCATACCAGGTCTTCTCTGTTTAGAATAATAGATGACCTATTGTTTTAATTTCAAAACCGTACATGGAAATGGTATTTTTTTCCGTGTCAGTATGGAAAACATTCTGGAAGCTTTGAAAAACATATCATGTAAATAGGCCATCCTTTAAAAAAAGTGTTTGTTGGGCATAACCAGACCCAATCAAAGTGTTTGTTGGGCATAACCAGACCCAATCTCAGTGTTTGTTGGGCATAACCAGACCCAATCAAAGTGTTTGTTGGGTATAACCAGACCCAATCTCAGTGTTTGTTGGGCATAACCAGACCCAATCAAAGTGTTTGTTGGGTATAACCAGACCCAATCTCAGTGTTTGTTGGGCATAACCAGACCCAATCAAAGTGTTTGTTGGGCATAACCAGACCCAATCAAAGTGTTTGTTGGGCATAACCAGACCCAATCTCATACATTTGGATAGGTAGGTTGGAAAATAATTTTTTTAGTTCAGGTCTGTCAAATTTACAGGAAATAGCAATAATTTTATCATGAAATTTGAAAAAAGAATGGATTTTTAGGCAGATAGGCCACTAAAACGTTTTTGTTATTTTGGTAGAGTAATACACCCAACCAACATATTTTGACTGATGACTTTATGCACCCAAGAATGAAATGAATGTCAACATGGAGAATTTATGAAGGTTGCACAGTATTTCTTTTAAAAAGTCAGTGTATCGTTCAATGTGGGATGGTGGATAACTGTGGACAACACACTTCTCTATGTGGAAATTTGCATGAAAATTATATCCAGTCTCTTTGTCCAGGATGATCACTGGATAAATCAGGCCCACTTATCATGTCTAAGTACTCATCACAATTACAGAACATGCTCACCTTTTTCTGTGATGACAGGACGGACGACAGAGTAGTATCTTCATTACTGTCACTTTCATCCTCCTTCTCCTCTGGAGTATAAAAAAGGTTATAAGCTTTTTTTCATGGAGACTGCACAGACAATTAGATTGTTGTCTTATCCCACCCTCCCTACACTCTCCTTGTGCATCCTGGCATCAGTGCACGTATCTGTCACCCGAACGAATCGCTGGCTGAATGGGTTGCTGGGGAGGGACACATGCCAGAAATACAGGACATTGTACATGTTGTAGCAGATGGCCCAGTTACTTTTCATAAATTTGTACCATAAATACATTAAAAGAGAATAGTTTCCTGCTTCTGATAGATGCGAGACCAATATTTCGTTCACAGACTTCCTAAAAATATCCAAATTATTTCATGATCACAAGAGTTTTTGGTGGACTACTTTGCGACTTCTCACGACAAAGCAATCCACCAAATATCAAAATTTTGTGACTATTGTTACTATTATAAGAGAGGTCCCAGACTCGGCATCGGTAAATATACAGAAAAGGCTAAACGGAACAGAATGTCCCATTGTGAAGTCAGCCTTAGAAATTGTATCACGGTGTATTGTACAATACGATCAATTCTCAGTAGAAGACAACTTGTTGATGGCCACTCGTCTCCAGAGCCATCAACAAATTTTCTATCTCCCAATAAAACAATGCTAATATACCTCCATGATCAGAATCGCTGGACTCAGCATCAAGGACTTTACTTAGAGCCTCATCAGCCGTCTGTGGAATTGGAGAAGATAATTCAACAATCAAACAGCTTTCGGCTAATAACAGTGTATCATGTTGCCATAATTTTAGTCAAAGATACATCCGTTGCATTATGCAAATTAGGAGAAAGTAGAGAACCCACTCATCAATCTGCGATAAACATGTAAATAAGTTATTAGTAATTGCCAAGAGAAATAGATAATTTTACAATAGTAACTGCAATTACTTGGGGTTTCTACACAGGAATGTACATGTAAATTAACACTCTTTCTTGAAGATTATATGGAGATCACAGTCAAAACATTATCTTACCAACTTCTTTGATGCGATACCACTATCCTTACTCTGATCTATCAAATGAAAATAATTAAGCAAAGCATTACACACCCAATAATAATCAGAAAAAATGTTTACAACATCAAGCACTTCACTATTCTGATTGAAAATCTACTTTGAAATGTGGCTTTTCTTTCACAATGGCTACAGTATGTACTGTACATCAGACTGTTAGCCAGAGACCTGTCACATGACAGGCAAAAGTAATAAAAATTGTATAATTTAATACGGGAGAGACATGAAAAACAAAGAATCAGACTGTTCAAATCTGGCAAAAGTGATTTGTGAAAAGGCAGTTTTTATATCCTGGCGTACATACAATATTAAAGAAAGCTAAATACTGTGAATGAGCAATAATAGTCTATTAAGACTTGAACTGATTCCATTTGTCAGGCAACCATACCAAGTTTTCGTACATGTAACTTTGAAGGATCCCATTGCCAAGGTGTAATATACATGTATACCCAGCATTACAGAATATTTCACATCATAATTCTTTTAAATCTACTTTCAGTCTGAATGTGCTTGGAAATTCACGCCTCTCCATTGAAAAATGATGGAGCAGTAAACAGTTGTCCTAAATCTCTAAAGGAGAGTGATTCGCTCTACTAGAATTGAACTCCTTAAAATTACAGGACTGCAAGTTTATTTGTAAAATGATACATTGTAGTACTAGTATAAATAATATACAAAATTCATTTGTCTGCAGCAAAACATTTCAATTTTATAAATTAATTAAACTTAAACTATGTAAATGAAGTATTTCAGTTTTAGTAGCAGGCAACCTTCAATCACCAGTTATATCAATGTGATAAAATATTTTCCAGTGATAAAAAAAATCTAATATTATGTAGAAGTTTGTAAAGAAATAACCTCTTCAGAAAAATATGTATATCGAGTTCAGTCCTTTCCATGAAAGGCGAGCGATCGCTCTCGCTCGCGCCCACACACGCCCAGAGAGTTCCAGGCGTCCGATTTGTCGCTCGCCCATATCGGCCTCTAAAATCCAGTATTGGATAAACTTTCTGTTAAGCGACTCTGCATCGGCTCGCTTGTTTGTGTTTGCACGCTTGCTTTCGAAGTGAAAACAGAAGTACATTTGGGAAATTCTGCAGAACATGCGCAGTCGACACAAAGTGACAACCCAAGATATTTAGGTAAAGTCAAACGCAATTGGTGTTGCGGCTGGTTATATTTTTATACGGACACGTTCATTGGTCGGTGGTGCAGTGAATTTTTTTCCTTCTCGCCACATGCTCTGTAGCTTTGAAAACAAGCGTGTGCTTGCATGGACTTCAGTTCAGCCATGTTTTTCACTGTGACACACGAGGTGGTGGCTGTCTTCTTGATTTTTTTATTCGGAATAAATATGGCAGAAAGTGTTCTTACAAAAGGGAACACAGTTGAAATTAAGATTTTCAAAAACTGGGGAACTGCCGTACAGACATATTGGATTCAATACTGATCAAACGGATGGCGGTCGAGAGTTAGCTAGCGAGCTTCATTACTGCCTGTCTCACATTCGTGGATTTATCAGTTAATATAACACATTAGCTGTCGAATCTCACAATATATTCCAAACTCTATCTGTGTAATTCTTGGTCATAAAAATTTTTTCCCCGACATGAGAAATTCTTCAAAATTTTTTCCAAAGCTTGTTCATCCGAGCAAGTGGATGTTGTATACCCGATCATGCCGATGGCTGGGCAAGTCCATTTTCGCCCATAGGACAAGGATTCATAGAAGTCCAAATTTTTACTACCCAATACAAAATATTGAGTTTTTTTTATGCTCAAATTGAGTTTTTCCAAGTTTTTACGGCCCATCCACAAGCTGATATTGAGTTTTTGGATATTTTTACCACCCTACCAATTAAGATATTAACAAATAATTTCTGTAATACTGAAGTCAAACACCACATAAACCCACAAACTGTCAACAGGTCTGGCACACTTCACCTCTGATACATTTCACTGTAAAATCCAAATATAATTAAACGTTAATAACACATTCAGGTGAAGCTGGTAACGTGTTTTATTTAGTTCTTACGTATCACAGATATTTATAATGAAATAAAATTTTAAGAAGTTTTCTGTTGGTTAATGTTTAACTTGAGAAATATAATGAAGACATTAAATTTGGACATAAATTAAAAACATTGTGTGATGGAAAGAATCTAGTCCAATGGTACAGGCCATGACATTAGAGATCATTGCGTAACCCCCAAGAAGGTTACGGGTACTGCAGGTACGTAACCTATTGGTTAGGTTACGCCAAACTTGACTGCGTTACCCAAAGGTTACATGAAAAGGTTACGCAGAATTTAACAAAATGCTGGATGTCATCAATGTAAGCAACCGCCAGAACCTGGGTTAAATGGACTCGCCACTTTATTCAAGATTCCTGTTTTCGTCCTTACAACGATTAAAAATTTTTTATAATTATAATAAAACAGTGTATTTTTTATTATTAAATCATTTTGGTCCAGGCATTTAGCAATATTTCGACCATAATCTGAATATAGTTTGTGTGATGGTGAATACTGACAGGTCAGGTCTAAAAACGAAAACTGGACTCCGCATAAGCTCCTTCTGTCATGTACGTCAATGAAAAGAGTTTTCTTTTCAAATTTTAACTTTACAACACAGCCGGTAGTTTTATTTCAAAGTGTATCGCACTACTATCAGCGAAGAAAACCACATGGTAAATTTGTTCTCGTTTTCCCGTCGTCCCGCCAACTGAAACAGAAAGCACGTGGAGTTTGTTGTGTCTATGTAGTCTCTTGCTCAAGTTCATGTTGGGTTGCAGAGTTGCTCTTCACAGGTTGTACAGATTTCCTGTCAATCAGCGACAATGGGAGCGCTTGATTTGGTGTTAGCCAATCTTCTGTTGTAAAGCATGTGTCGCAGACTGTGTGCGCCCTATGACTGTAGTCGAGACCCTGTCGTTATATCGTCGTCATCGTGATCTGCGCATGTCTCACACCTGAGTTTACTTCCGCTTTCTGTATCAAGCGTGTTATTGGCAAACCTTTGGCAATTATTTCTAGAACTGAAAATCCCCAAACATTCGAAGCCAGATTGTCGAAGGATCGGCGATGGATTTCACATCATTGAAATAATTTGCACCATTTCGAGTATTGAGTTTTCGTCAAAAATATTGAGTATTTCTTGCCCAAAACGTACACTTTTGAGTTTTTTACTGTCTGTATTCAGTTTTTGACATTTTCTTACTACTGTTTAACGGTAGTAAGAATGGACGTCTATGAATCCCTGTAGGAGCCGGAGAGTTGTTGAGTGCTGATGTTTCAGTGTGAATATGTGGGACGAGTTACTTCCCCTAGCGCAGTGCCTCTCCTAAGGGCAGTCTTTTCGATGAGCAAATGAAGGGCGAGTTGTAAATCACTCTCCTGAAATGCTTTGGGGGAGTGGTTGCTCTTCTTGTCAATTGCTCACCCAAAACATTACTGGGAGAGCTATCACTCTGCTGGGACGAGTGATAAAATGTTGTAAAATAAACTGCTATTAAAAAACTTCAGTGAAGCTATTTTAACAAGCCGAGTAGCTAGCAGGTCCTCCGCCAAGTAGCCTGTTTGAGAGCATACAGCATATACGCTTCCAATATCTCCTTAAACATAACTTGGAAAGTTGATATGTGTATGTGGAAAGAGATGTTCATCTGGAATTGTTGAGACAATTTGAGGAGGTTTGGGAAGCAGTAATGGGTAGTGTAACACTGGAATGTAAGTCTGCAGTTGTATATGGATTTGTGGATGGTGAGGTTTATAAATCGATAAGTGGAATAGATCAAGATATCGCGTTCACAACACAGATGGGTACAATATGGGTGAGTGAAATCCAAGATGGTCAATGGCAGCCATCTTGGATTACATGCTACCTCAATGAAAATCAATACCAATTGCTGTCTAACTGATGTGAAGCACCGTCTCGAATTTGAAGTTGAATGGTCAAATTGTTGTCGAGATATCACGTTCACAAGATCCGAGACGGATGGAATCCAATATCGTCAATGGCAGCCATCTTGGATTATGTACCTCAGTGAAAATCAAAACCAATGGCCGTCTAATTGATGTGAAGCACATTCTCAAGTTTGAAGTCGATTGGTCGAACTGTTCTCGAGATATCGCGTTCACAAGATGTGGGATGGACAGAATCCAATATGGTCGATGGCAGCCATCTTGGATTATGTACCTCAGTGAAAACCAATACCAATGGCCGTCTAACTGATGTGAAAAGCCTTCCCAAGTTTGAAGTCGATTGGTTGATTTGTTTTTGAGATATCGTGTTAACAAGATGTGGAACGGAGTGAATCCAATATGGTCTATGGCAGCCATATTGGATTACGTATCTCAGTGAAAATCAAAACCAATGGCCGTTTAACTGATGCGAAGCATATTATCAAGTTTGAAGTGGATTGGTCAAACTGTTGTCGAAATATCGCGTTCACAAGATGTGGGAGGGACAGAATCCAATATGGTCAATGGCAGCCATCTTGGATTACGTACCTCAGTGAAAATCAATACCAATGGCCGTCTGACTGATGTGAAGAACCTTCCCAAGCTTGAAGTTGATTGGTGGAATTGTTCTTGAGATATCGCGTTCACAAGATGTGGGACGAACAGAATCCAATATGGCGGCCATCTTGGATTACGTACTTCAGTGAAAATCAATACCAATGGCCGTCTAACTGATGTGAAGCACCTTCTCAAGTTTGAAGTCAATCGGTCGAATTGTTCTTGAGATATCGCGTTCACAAGATGTGGGACGAACAGAATCCAATATGGTCGATGGCGGCCATCTTGGATTACGTACTTCAGTGAAAATCAATACCAATGGCCGTCTAACTGATGTGAAGCACCTTCTCAAGTTTGAAGTCAATCGGCCGAATTGTTCTTGAGATATCGCGTTCACAAGATGTGAGACGGACAAAATCCAATATGGTCGATGGCGGCCATCTTGGATTACGTACCTCAGTGAAAATCAATACCAATGGCCGTCTAACTGATGTGAAACACCTTCTCAAGTTTGAAGTCGATTGATCGAATTGTTCTCAAGATATCACGTTCACAAGATGTGGGACGGACGGAAGGACGGACGGCTAGCATTTCCAAGTCCTCCCACCACTTCGTGGCGGAGGACAATTATTAGTTTATCTTTTTTTTAGAAAATAATGAACCAAAAAAATTGTAAATATCTTCCACAATCTATGATTATTTCAAAGACGAATTAAAAAAAGTTGTTACAGATAATGAACTTTGAGTTTATATTCAGATTTAAACTTTTTTTCAAATTTTCTGTTCACCTATTACTTAGTATAATTTAAATGGAATATATTATCAATTTTATGTAATTTTTAGTTTTTTAATAAATTTTCAATGTACATGTATGTAACTTATTCAAAATATTTTGAACTTGGTATACTATTTTTCGTCTGATTCGCAATGATGCCACGGTGTTGTTTATTTTTAGAATTTACAATTCAAATCTATTTACTGGGTTCATCTTTCTCGGACCCAGAATGTACAAGAATGGATATTCCATGGGTCTTTCCCTCAAAGCGCCTCAAGATATTACTCTTCGTTATGGAATTTTTTGGCCGCCTCGCGGAGATTAGGATGTTCGGTGATGTTGTCTTGTACCGTGCACACAGCTTGCACCAGACGAATGTGACGTACTGCCGACCATCTGTCTCCTCGGTTGTAAAACCAATGTGTTGTTGAACGGCTGTTTCCCAGTTTTTGAAGGTTTTCAACTCCACTTTGTTTCCTTTCGGAATGCCTGCCATCGCTAAAGAGACGATACAAGAAATGTTCAACAGGATTATCGCTCGAGCAAAACACGGAGGTTGCATGTCAAAAAACGCTGATCTCTAGCAGCTCTCGTCGGTACAACAACAATATATACAAACTGCCTGCCCAGAGATAACACGTGCTCGCTAATTTCCCTGTAACAGATGATGAACCAATGATCGTGCTCGTTGTGTCCTTAATAAGAAAATCGTGCATCACTTTGCAAAAGGTTTTTGGTCAGGACGTTCGTGATATGCGCATGTCAAAAGTCTAAGTTTATTTCCGCTTTCTGTTTGCCGTTTGTCGGTTCGAGTTTTATATATCGGAGATACGCTCGTTGGAAATTAAAGTTTTACGGGAGGCGATTCTATTGTTTTATGATACCATTTTGCTGGATTTCGTTACAATTATGGGCGAGTGATAAATCAGTCGCCTGGAGGTCTTTGGGCGTGTGTGGGCGCGAGCACGATCGATCGCTCACCTGGGACATTGTCCAGCCTCACAACCATGGAAACCATGGACAGTGTCCATCTTCGTCCATGGAAACCCTGGACAGTGTCCATCCTCGTCCATGGAAACCCTGGACAATGTCCAGCCTCCCTCGTCCATGGAAACCCTGGACAATGTCCAGCCTCGCCCATGGAAACCCTGAACAGCTTGTCCATGGAAACCCTGTACAATGTCCAGCCTCGTCCATGGAAACCCTGGACAATGTCCAGCCTCGTCCATGGAAACCCTGGACAACCATATCCTGCCTTTCTCAAAACAAATTTTCATACCGTGGATTCAGAGCATGGAAAAACCATGGAAAACAGTCCGAATACTCCAGCCTTTTTCCAGCGTAAGTCTTTTCCATGCTTTTTCCATGGAAACCCTGGAATTTCTATAGCCGGGAGCTTAAGGGCTGTTTCCCATGCAGATTTCATGGCCCATCAACTCAATGTTTTATTTAAAACTCATGGTACATTTCTAAGTTCATTTAAGATCTTTACAAGCGCTATGTTCTAGAAAAATAAAGAGAGAGAGCAAAGGGAGATATAA
>JAVTVY010033717.1:0-13783 GCA_036873755.1 Hanleya hanleyi | reverse complement strand
CTCCTGAGTTTTCAGAGAGTTTTTCGCGTAGCTGTTCAGCGAATTGACATTCTTGTGTCCGGAGTGCTGAACAACTTTGACGGGGTCGAAGCCAGCATCGATGAGCCCAGTGGCCGTGCCTTTTCTACCGGAGACAGCGGTGAGTTTTTTCCATGAAATATCCGCAGCCCCGGACATTTCTGGGATCAATTCTGAGATTTTGTTCGCTCCCATGGGAGTTTCCTTATACCAAACATGACTTCGGGGGGAATATATGATGCCGAGATAGAAGGGACTGTCGTCGCTCAACATTGATTGTGGTATATGGCTCCGATATTCCTTGTACGTTGCGACAGGGCATCGTAGTGGATCGTCGGGCACAGCCCATGCCTTCATCGAATATGGCTTCGTGTTCGCCGGATCTATTCCAGTTCGCGTCTTGGTTTGCCGCTCCTTAGAGTGTTCAAGAATTTCTTTACCATTCAACATCTTCAGTTTGATGTCTCCCCACAACACATTTCTATGTTCTGTGGCTCCACGTAGACCAAACTGCTCATAATTGTGCAGATACATTGCACACAATAGTTTTTTGCCATCGCCACGCGAGAGGACCCCTTTAGCATAAAGCAACTCCTTATCGTCCGGCGCGATAGGGTCCGACGCATTCGAGAGGTTTCCCTTGCCTTGTTTCTTCAAGTCGACTAATTTCGCGCGGAGTGCATCCACAGAATCCTTAAATAATACGTCCTTGGAGATATCATATCTGTATTTCTTCATCTTCAAGTAGCGCTTGAGCATCGATGCGTGTACAAGCAGGGCGGATGGCTCGTACTCCTCACCAGCACCTTGTTTGCTCTTCCTAATTCCAACATAGAATTCTGCCAGGTACCCATCTAAAATTTCAGGGGGCAGCTCCTGTATCTCTGTAGAATCCTGGTGCATCTCCAACATGAACAGTTTGAATGCACGCACTGTCGTCATCATTTTCCGCAAAGTGTTTTTGTTCTGACTGACTGCAACCAAATTTTCCTGGTCAGCTCTATCATTCGGTACAAATCGGTTTGCAAATGAAGCATTGCTTCTGGGTGTAAACTCGAGTTCATCAGATTTCATGTAACTAAAGTCATCATTAGTTTCATGTCCAAGAAGCTGCTGCAAAAGGCCGGCATCGATAGTCGGAATATCAGCCATGTTGCACCGATTCCGCACAGTAGACGACTTCGTAGTAAAAGTTGTAAATTTGACCTCTGTGCACCTAAAAGTAGTTCGGCAGAATCTCTGACGTGACTCCAATCAGCCAATGAAAATGAAAGGGGCGGAGCTTCTGATAAAAAACCCGTTCTATTTTGAGAAATTACATTCTCATTTTATTATCATGAGCTTGTGGCCACAAATTTGACTGATACGGTAATTATCATTGCTATGAAGGATGCAGAATTCATAGTATATAGGTGATAAATTTATATACTATGCCTTTTCACCCATGGAAAATCACAATTGGAAACAAGAATGGAGCTACGTGATTTTTATTATTTTGAGTATTTTGGCGTTCATTTCATTAACTTATCCTACATGTATGAAAAGATATTTCATTTCAAAACTATTCTATTTTAATTAGTCGTCTACTTATCAATAATCAGTAGTTATATTTTTTCTACATTGTGTAGAACAAACGGAACTGTACAAAACGACTGCAATTTCCCCGTGATATCGATAATATATCACGTTTGAAATAAATTTTCAATCCTCTCCATATAAAACTCCAGTACACACAGTGTTTTCATGTACCGGGACTCAATTACATATGAAGACGTCATGATGTATTCGTGTTGTCTAGCACAAAGGTCAGCAATGCCGTGTACGGTCATAGAGATGTGTGAGGCTTATCATTCGGTAATTTCACTGGGCATGGGATATAAGCGACACTCCCACGGACCGCCAGTTATTACTGTATTCGGCATTAATGACCTTTGTGCCAGTGAGCATGAATACATTATGACGTCTCCCTATGTAATTGAGGCTCGGTACATAAATAACTGCACTGAAGTTTTACATGTATATGGAGTGAATTGTAAAGTTATTTCAAGCATGATATATTATCGATATCACAAAGAAATGGTAGTCATTTTGCAGAGTTCAGTTTGTTCTACACTCTGCAAAAAAGAAAATTGTTGCAGGAGTAACTTTTTTGACAAGCTCCAAAGCAGACGAATAATTAAAATAAATAGACTGATATCTAAATGAATCATTATTATTCCACGTAGCCATCTAGAGAAACTATAGACAGATTTCTACTAATCTCCGTTTGTGCTGTACATAGGGTAATTTCATTAACTTGTGTTATTGGTGATTGAATGTGTAGAGTGCAGTGTATCTTATTAATGCTTTAACTGTCGCTAATCATTTCAGCGCTATGTAGATCTTAAATGAACGACGTTCAAACGGGAGATTGTGGTTTAATGTCACACTCAAACGGTCCCGAACCCTAACGTAAATGAGAATTGCACACAAAGTGCAAAATCATAGATCCATAACTCCAAATTTGAGAAAATTGGATTGCATGTTAACGCAATAATGCTCTACGAATGTACTGTGCGAGATATGCGGAGGTACAGCCGTCCGAATCGATGGGCTGTTTCAGCCGCCGTTCACGATATGTAGGTCCTTCTGCAGTAAAAATGTCCGCAAGTTACTAGAGAAATCGTTATCGTCTCTCCAGAAAAGGTCTTTCATTATTCCTTTTAGGAGGCTTATAATACTACATTCTCTCTAGACTATTCTGGTGATTTTGTTGAAACCCAGTGACTTTTGATAGATGATACTCACTGCTTCGCCGATTTTGGAATTACCTGATTCAGGACGGTTTTCTACATACCGTTTTGATGAATGTGGAGGAAGAGTCTACAAAAAGATGAGGTGCATTACACTCTAGGAATCTGCTTGAACTTCTATTTAGCATACGAAAGGTGCAACATTTGGTCTTGCTTGCATTAGTGTTGAAGGTGGGTAACTTCACCTTTGTTCGGTATAAGCTAGTGTATACAACGTTCGGTTGTGGTATTTTCGTGCGAATGTGGTGTCTTGATCATGGAAAATAGGTCATGGACGACAGTTATATAACACCTGTCGGAACTAGCGCATTACGCGTCATCACACGGGAACAGATCGGTCAAACTAAAGTTATACACCAGTGCAGTACTTTTATTTCCTATGCAATTTTAATATCACCAGATTCTTATCTCATTTATTACAGACCCTCTATTGGTACTCAAGTGAGAAAGCTGTTTCAATCTTTATGAGATCAGCCAGAAACGTTTCGATCAAGCCAAGATTAAGCGATGTAGAATCGGTCATAGACCATTAACTCACGAACGTTTACTAAAAACCAAGGTGTATTCCAGGCCACGAAGATCTGACAGTGAAACATAATCTTATCGACTGTACGGATTGTAAAAAATTCTTTCTATCGAGGAACTAATTTAGAAGATCTTTTTACTCCTGTATCTCAGGTTATTTGAGAGAAATCGGTTTGTTGCATAAGTTTTAATGTATGTTTTAATGTGTTGTATTACTAAGTTATTAGCTTGAATACTTAGAATTTTGTTTGATCGTCGCTATATAGCTGAAATATTGCTGAACGCGACGTTAAACCTTAATTCCCTCTCTCTGCAATTTTAATATCACCAGATTCTGATTTCATTCCAGGTGTATTATCCGTGATCTGGATGATACTGGCTATTTTCTTGGTATACGACTCCCCACAAAAACATCCACGAATCACAGAAGAAGAGAGAGAATACATCCTAAAAGGTACGACGTGTGGAGCAAAAACAGAGGAAAAGAAATCCAAGGTATTTTATCAATAAAACCCCCCTTTCCAACAGTTTCGTGAAAGGAATTGGAAACATTGGCAGCTTCGCTCCTGCAATGAACTTGCTTGTGTTTGGCGTGGATTATGGTATTAATATGGTCTGACGAATTAGGTTTTTCGATTATGGACGCGGAAATTCTTCAGATAGGTACTTGAGATGACATATGTTCACATAAGAGCGATACAAGAGTCGTCTTTTGTAGAAGCGTATGGATTATATTAATCATAATGTCGGATACAGTTACAGATATGCGACCTCTGGTGCAGAGGAAATCAGGTCTCCTGTGTAAATCTAAAGTAACAACAACAAGTGTATCGCGATGCTGACATACCAAGCAACAATGATCTAATCATCTATCATGATCTAATCATAGTTTCATTAACACAGTCTCTACCAGAATTCGTACAAAAAGTCTTTTTCTGTCAGATTTTTTTCGCATTTTATATTTATGTGTTTTCTTTTAAAAAGTGCATGAGAAATTAGTAAATAATAATCTGTCAAATAAAATAGGTTTGTTCAATTGTCCTCGAGGAAGAGCAGGTGTTTTGAAGAAAATGACGAAAACATTACTTTTCTGGTGCCCACATGGCCGCCATCTTGAATTTACTCATGATCTTCTACTGGGGGCGGGTATGCAAATAGGCTCAAAGTGACCCCAATATGACAAACCAAAAACTTTGGGAGGGTCAGATTTTATTGTCGTTCCTGAGATAGAGGAGAAAGTCTGGTAAGGGGCCATAATGCACCCCCCCCCCCCAGACCAGACAGAGTTATTTTTTTTGTATTTTGTATTGGCATTTCTAAGTGAATGTTTTCAGACGTTTACCTCTCACGATATCTGCATGTCTATCAGATAGCAGTGTATCTGGTGTAAAACGTGCATTGATTCTCTGGACCAGTGATGAATATTTCATTCAGGCTTTCTACATCAAAGTTGTTTTTCATCGTGTAAATTATCTCACTTACCTACGACTATACCAAATTCTGTTGACGGATCAGCCGTTTTCCTATATCCGTGAAAGTATTTTGGAAGATCTACCAAATTTCTGAATATAAAGTTGAATAATCGACTGACTTCCTCGAAAACAAGTTTTGATGCCCGGAAATGCTAAACCAGTTATAGCGCAGAAGGTGGAACGAAAACATTGTTAAATTGAAACAGGTCGAGTGTTTACAATCCATGGTTATTTCATTATTGCCATCACGACATTTTTGCAGACAAACACTCCATGGATCAAAATCTGCACGTCGGTTCCTGTTTGGGCCTGTCTGATATGCAAGCTATCTAGCTCATATGGACTTGCGGTGCAAATGACGAACATGCCGATGTGGGTAAGGGACGTTCTCAAGTTTGAAATTGGAGAGGTGAGTATTCATGTTGTTAGAATTAACCTTCTTGGAATTACCGTTAACAGGCGATATCACCTCCGAATGACTTGAGGAATTTAGGAGTCGGCTTGGTCATTGTAGGTTGTAGTGTGAGCCTGTGTGGAATTGTATATCACAGTTTGCTGCGACTGTTGGTATCTCCTCTTGCATGACATCAACTTATGCATTTACGTTTATGATGTTTGGATATGGTACTGTAACTGTCGCACGACAAACGTCTTGCAGTTATTGACGCGAAAAAGTGGTTTGTGGACGATGGATTTGACACCTAAGCTTATAATTTGCAAATAGATTGTCATTGAATTATCAGGGCGATCTTCCAGTTCATTTCATTGCCATATAACTTTAATATATTCACTTATAAACAATGCATTTGCTCAACATACGCTTTTGTTGTATGAGAATTTAACTAGTTTTGACAGTAGAAAATCGTACTGGGTGACTGAAGAAATTCAATGGGTTGTGGTCGGCTGAATTATGGAGGTCAGATATTTTGACATCATACTCAACGGCGACGGTTCCGGCATCAACAGTGAATGATTTAAAAAAATGCTGATAACTGTGTTGTTTCAATTCACAGAATGGTGTATACTCTGCCTTACCATACGTTGGTCAGTTTGTCGGGTCTCTTTTAGCTGGAATTATCTTAGATGCCCTACATCGGATACCTTTCCCCGTGACTGTTGTTCGAAAACTCACTTTCACTGTATGTAAGTACATCCTATCTCTAGCATTTGAAAGTGTGCTGCCCGAACATGTTTCATTGTCCACGAATTATGTTTTTTTAACGTGGCCCTCTCCCTATTTGGATGATTCAGAATGATTGATGATCCCGTCTTTTCAATTTGATGTTATAGGAAATTCTTGCGATGGCGACTGAAATGTTCAGAAAATGTATGTTAAATGGTTGTTGCAATCATTTCCCATCCACGTGAGGGCATTTGCGAGCATTTCTTATTACATAAAATGTATGGGAAATATAACTCTTTGAGAAGTGTCCGACATTCAGCAGTAGGTCGTTACCAGAGAAATTACCACATCTGACATAGAAAGGCTTTATTCAAATCACACATTACCATCAGAATCCAGCCAGGCCTGAAATGTTAATAAGCCTATGTGCCTATGTGCTGTTCTGGAGTAGAACATATCACACTCTCATAGACCCGCCTTATTTGTGCAGATTATGTCCAGACTAAATACGTTTTAGTTTAAGCAGACAACGCTCCGAATAATATAATATTCAGCTGTAATTATTCCTATTATCAGCTTCTGGTTAAGGAATAGACGACGATGACTACACCATATGCGAGTACGACCATTAAGACCTCTGTAGCATTTAATTTGGGTGATTTATTTAAAAATCATGACTTTTCATGGATAGTGATATTTCACTTTTGTTCTCTCACAACGAAAGCCAAAAACTGTACTGGACACCTAACATAAATACAACACCATACAAAGAGAGATTCATAGCTGGTTCCAAAAGCTGAACGACAAAAATTACGTCCAACTTGGTAAAAAGAGCCTCTGGTGTATGTCTATATGGGTGCTAATAAAAATACGGAAGAGCTTGACGCCAAAGGAAACTTACCAAACATAAACGTACCTACTTATCTACTCCCTATACTACACTCCTTCATCGGGTTCTCATTGCTCGTTTTTATTCGCTGATAATCTCGGTTTTTAAAGGAATAGTAAACTCTGCGTAAACTCGTGCTCGACATGACAAAATTATGCCATCATATTCCAAAAACACGGGTAGAAAAAATTAGCAAAATTCTACAGCCGAGTAAACATCGATTTATCGTTCACAATTTAACACTTTATGATCTGCAACATGTTGGAATGACTGTGACGTTTGATGGGCCATACTGTTTTTATGTAGATGGCGCTGCGACAAATATCCTGTTGTCATCCGGGCTCTATCCCATAAGGTAAAGCATTAAACAACAACAACGGCAACATTAGCAGCGTTTCTTCTACTGCTATCGGGTGGGGTGGGCTGATATTCTTGCCTCAGAAAGAGAGCTTATGAAATCATATGCAAAATGCCACATGTCAACCTGTATATCAATTCGACATTCATATATCACGATCCTCATAATCGTCTCGGAGCGTAAAGAAAGGTCCACCGATCTGTCAAAAGTCATCCACACAATAATTTACAATTGGTCTCCATGTTATTAGCTACTCTGCCTGGGGCCCAACTTTTCGAATACTAAGGATATAGTTCATTCGATATTCGTATGCATCGCCTTAGGGTTTTCTATTCCTTTAAGAATTACAACACATATAAAGGAAGTGGGAAGAGGCGCCGACATACTGACTGTGTCACATGACTTCACAGAATAGTCAACTGATCGTCAAAATCTCAGAAGACTTAAAGCTCCATTGACAACTGTGAACGCTACTGGCAGTATTGAAGAGTACAGCCGTAAAACCTCGAGCCACAGTGGACCTGCTATTTGTTGACTGAATACTTCGATTATAATGCCATATACTATCGCCTATTGTTATACACATCTCGCCGCAAATGGTCGAATGTGGGAATGACGTATATCTTTTTTTTTACTCACCAAACCATAATGTCCAATTGAGCGAATCATTTACAACGTCTTCATCTTTTACAGGTTTATTACTTCCCGGTTCTGCTATTTTCTCCCTGTCGTTTTTGGATTGCCGACACAGCGCTATTGCCATATGTCTGACAGTGGTTGCCTCCACCACGTATGCCGCTGTTCCAGTCTCCTTACGAATCGTCATCCTCGAAATGGCACCAAAGTGAGTGGTCTAATTGGCAAAAATATTTGGCATGGGAATGTTCCTTAAAATGTAAATGGATGTAGTAACGGAGTTTGAATTTCCTACAATGTTGTATTGAAATTGTGTGAATTACGTAATAAACAGTGCATCACTTATTTCCGCATGATCTTAAATGAAAATTTTCCATCGGATTGGAGCGGTTCAAATTGAAATTTTCTGTAGACGTCTGCGCTTTCTTGTAATTTCTCCCTATGATGATTTTATCACAAGTTTTTATTCGATTTGATAAGAATGGGATCCGATTGCAATGCATGTAAATGTACAGCAAGCGGCAGAGCAGATATTCAGTATTTAGCCGTCGTCCATAAAAGAATGTTCGCACCAATAAGCCAAAGACATATTTCGTAAGACACTATCCAAATGTGTACGAAATAAGAATACTAAAAAAGCGAGATGGTTTCCTACAAGAGTGAAACGGTCAACAGTTTTCAATTATGTCAGCAAGACTTAATGCTTCTGCATTATGCCAAGACTTGATGTTCTATACATAAAATCATAATGAACACCATTCCAGGTCGTTTCTAAAGTATTTGTCTCAGTCGCGCTCTGATTGTTTCTGTTCATTTCAACACCATGGCGATGCAAAATACGTGATACCCAAACGGCACTCGGCCCTGGGTTAAGCGGAACGAAAAAGTTTTCGAAATGTAGCGAGAGCGATCTTGCTCGATTCTATCGTATAATTTGTCATCGTACGTTACTTTCATAACCTTTGAATGGAGGCGTTTGGTGGTATAACCCTGTTCGACAAGTTTCTGCAGTAATATTCAGTGACGTTGATCAAAATCGTCACAGCGTACATATGAGGTAGCAAATGCTACCATGAGATAGGTATGCGCCGTCCTTCTTGAGTATTGCTCTCCAGAAATGAGTAGTAAACTATATTGTAATCGTCTCTCTTGTCACGGAGTCGATATGACGGAAAGCCCTGATATTCTTGTAAGGGTATAGATCCAAGACAACAGTAACAGTTACCTCACAAAAACAAAGATCCATGCCAGGGAGGAAACACGTCATTCAGACCGAATCGGTATTGACATCGTATATTTGCGTCGAAAAGAAAAAAAATGGGGGTTGTAGATCTCACCCTCCAGATTCAGAATTTCTGTAATTTGTTTTCATGGATATTGCATTGGTAGATACGCGGGAATCTTGATGGGTATGGCCGTGACTATGGGTACTATCCCAGGAATGGTCGCCCCTTTCATCACCTCTGTGTTAACAAGCCGGGTAAGTCAGATATATTCTGTACCATTTGCCGGCGTTTTGTCAGAAGATATCACGCATAATCTGAGCGAAGGCCAACTTCAGAAGTAAAAAAAGAAAAAAACGACCTGACATTATTAGAAAACTGACTCAAACCAGCCATACGTCATGTCATATCGTGGGAAAGGTTCAATTTCACAGGGGTCGTCAGCGTTTATTCATGATACCCATATGACTATAAATGAGTGATATTAAAAAATCAAATTATCACACTACTTACCGTATCGATCTAGAAAGTGGGGCAATTAAAGAAGATAATTTCTCTTTGGGCTATGCTTATTAGAAACAATCACTGTGGCATAATAATATTCTTTATTTTTGACCATGGATGTTTATGCCTTCATAACCAATTAATGCTGATTCTTATCCATCTCGATCTTTCCCAATTGCGCCTTAGATTTAGATTCTGTGGGGATATAAATGGATGTATTAAATTCTACCAAAAGCACGGAGGAGAAACAACTATCCCTACTTCCGGGATTTTGCCAAAATTTGCCATGCTTGCGGGTAGAGTAACTTTATCTTCCGGGTAAAATGGCCGATTCTAACGCCCTGGGAACAGACGGAGGTCAATCTTCCGACAATTCAGACGAACTGTCTAAGTAAGTAGCAGAGATATAGCTACCAGTTGGTGATAGAGATTCTTATGAACCTATAGAGGCTGAGAACGAGCTGTATTGCTGTCTGGATGTTTCTGTATAATCGTCACAAAATAGGCAGTCAATTGTGCAAGCGAACATTTGCCAAATCCACGCGAGTTAATTGCACGCCAGTTGTCTTCAATCTTCGGTTATATGACGGATCGCCCACTGTACAGCAGGGTAGTCCCATTGGTGCTTGAATTATATGCTACCGAACGTTTTGTCGACGTACATTTCATTATTCTGCACTTTTGGTGATATTATCCAGTCTTCCGGGTACACTTACTCATGCTTCCGGGTAATCGATAAACATTTTCATCATTTTCACACACCCCACCCCAACTCCCTTGGGTTTTCTTCAGGCTCAGCAGGCTTAACATACGCCTACTTTTACTGCAATCATGTGACCAGCCTGTCATGTGAGAATTTTCCATCAGATGCACAACGCTCGTTGTACATCACCTTTCTCGATTGCGAGAAATTGCATCGGTAAGCCTAGGCCTATGTTTCGGAGTACCGGTACCGGTGAGTCAGTTTCGAGCACTGACCCGACTGATGCCGTACTTACTACGATACATTCCGTCGCGTTTTATCACTGAAAAAATGACCGACCTTCTTGCTGTGGTTACGTACAATTTCATCGGGTATCAAGTTTATTTCTCTCACATATGCAAGCGTCAACTCCTGGATCATCATTTTCCTTCGCCAAAGCCGTGATAGAAAACTCGCCATTTTCCAACCTGAGAAATGTTTGACGCGCGCAAGAGAAGGGTATTTATCATGTACAACGCTGTGTCGTGAAAAATTGCTATGTTTCGCGGTACAGCAAGACAGACTATCAATATCATGGGACATCACGATTTACAGAAGAACACGTGATAGGCTTTCATTCAATGAATATTCGTGGAATTTACCTGAGGTATAATAATTTAGCCTATTGTGAAATAAGGCTTGCCTTTTCATTTTTATGCTAAATGGTCCCCCATAATATATTTGCGAAGCTCTCATTTCAGTATAATTATTATTAACAGCAGCTATCCGTTCATCTGTTTGCAGATGGCTAGACATGTCAGGTTCGGAATTCGGTATTTCATATGTACATTCTCTGAACGATAGCGTTGGGCCGTTACACCTGTCGCTGACTGAAAACCCTCAAGTGACAAGCACACCGAATCAGCCAACCACATGCCGCCGATAGGAAGAGCCTCTTCTGAATTTACCTGCTCGGTTGGTTGGTTTTCTCTTGACTCCTCTTTCGTGGGTAAATGAAATGCCTCTCTGGTGAAAAGTCACCCATGGTACGATGCTAACAAAATTACACTTTAGAAATAGCACTATGTCAGACGTCATTCACTGAAGACGTCATTCACTGCTCTTATTGTCAAAGAGTGTTTGCTCGAAATTTCAACCTCAAGAGACATCTGCAAGTGCATAGTGGTAAGACGATTCCTTGCAATCAGTGCGAGAAGATGTTCTCCATCGACATGTTCAGCGTACCCATAGTGGACCAGTCCAGTGCAAAATTTGTTTGAAGATGCTTCCCCATTTGCGTACACTTCGCCATCCATAAGATGGCTTGCGAATCGTGTGTCTCCATTATTGCAGAGCGATATCCGGTACTTTACCGGATTCTGCTCGGCCTTCATCCGGCGGAGAACAGACTCGAGAAATCTGATAAATTACAGGTTTTCATACCACTTCTGAAACAAATATTGCCTGGGCTTACAAAATATATAGGTCTGTATAACTTTCGTGTCGTCCAAGAGTAGTTCATCACATGACTCGAAAATGGCGAGTTACGTTGGGGTTACGTCGGTAGACTTTAGCTGATTGGCTGACGAAGTCACGTGATATTGATTTATGGAAATTCCCTCTGGCATTTGCCGAAAGTAGGCTGAACATGGATACATACGATCCCAGGGTCAGTCTTACTGCGTATAGATGACCGAGATGGTTACAGGTTGACTCTTCCCATCACACCCTGGAAAAACACCTTCAAGCTCACAGTGGAAACTTCGGGTTTGTTCTAAATGGTTCACGGTACTAGGTGATTGAATCAAAATTAAGTTCAAACGTTTGTTTAGACCCTAGGCCGGTGGGGCTATTTTCGCAATACCGACGAGGTGGTGTTAGCAATTTGGATTTCTTTCACATGTCCTGTGAGGATATGGGCAATATTAATGGATATTCATTCACAGGAAATAACACTCATCAATTCAATCGGCTGACGACGGTCGGATGTACGGGGTCTTTATGCTTTAACCCACAACCTTCTCTTATTGACCGCTTACGTTTTTCTGCATCACACCTTTTGAGCAGGAAATATACATTTCCGCTTTCTGGATTAACAAACTGTAATGGTTCGCAACTGATTACCATGAACCGCCAACTCAATCGGGCACAAGTCCGCGAGGACATAATTTAGGGTTTAAAAAAACGTTTGAACTTAATTTTTTACTTGGCCGTTTCTCTCTAGCCTAAACATCTGGAACTAAACGCTGAAAGGTGACATCAGAAATAAAATAATAATTGAAAAAAATCCGACGTCGCTAAAGTTACGTGTGGCGTCACAATGTCTTGGCGTCAGTCCTTTCAGTTTCAATCAGCTAGGTTGTGAAATAAAGCAAACAAACATCGGTTTACAGTGTGAAGTGGGATAACGACTTGAACAGTTACGTTATGTAATATATCGCACGTGCTATGAATTCATCTCTTGATTCAATCACCTAGTACCGTGAATCAATTAGAACAAACCTGAAGTTTTCATTGTGAGCTTGAAAGTGTTTTTCCAAGGCGTCTAATATGTAACCGAACGACTGAAATGACGACTGTCATTTTCCATGAATGAATATCCATTAATATTGCCCATAATCTCAAAAGAAATTTGATAGAAATCCGAATGTCTAACACCATCTCACCTGTGTTGTCATTATTAAAAAAAAAGACATTTTTTGTCCATTTTCAGGTCGGATTTTTAGATTTCTTTATTCTTTTGATTTACTCGTACAAACGGCCTGATAAATTAGTAAATAGTAATCTGATCTGAAATAAAATAGTTTTGTTCACTTTTCCATGCAGAAAAGCAGAAATTTTGTGGAAATATGACGAAAATATCACTTTTCTGGTTCCTCACATGGCCGCAATTTCGGATTTACCCATGATTCTCTGCTCAGTTGATTATGCAAATAGGCTCCAAAAGACCCCATGTATGATAAGCAAAGTCACGGAGTTTCAGCTCTCAGTTTTTTGTCTTTCCGGAGATAGAGTACAACGTTTGGTGGGGGGAGACATAATGCCCCCAGGCCCCGTAGGGTTATTGTTTGTATAATCTTTTAACTTTCTAGGTAGAAAGTGCACTCCCTTGTGTATTATATTTCAAATGTATTACCCGAAAGCATGAGTAAGTGCACCCGGAAGACTGATTAATATCACCAAAAGTGCGGATTAATGAATTGTACGTCGAAAAAACGTTCGATAGCATATAATTCAAGCACCAATGGG
Organism: Hanleya hanleyi; assembly: GCA_036873755.1. NCBI lineage: Eukaryota > Metazoa > Mollusca > Polyplacophora > Lepidopleurida > Hanleyidae > Hanleya > Hanleya hanleyi. The sequence continues at coordinate 312 of JAVTVY010033717.1, read as the reverse complement.
TCTACCCTGCTATACAGTGGACGATCCGTCATATAACCGAAGATTGAAGACAAACTGGCGTGCAATTAACTCGCGTGGTTTTGACAAAAGTTCGCTTGCACAATTGACTGCCTATTTTGCGAAGATTATACAGAAACATCCAGACAACAATACAGCTCGTTCATAGCCTCTATAGGTTCATAAGAATCTCTATCACCAACTGGTAGCTATATCTCTGCTACTTACTTAGACGGTTCGTCTAAATTGTCGGAAGATTGACCTCCGTCTGTTAGAATCGGCCATTTTACCCGGAAGATAAAGTTGCTCTACCCG